>VWZS01005050.1:222582-350836 GCA_013397075.1 Rhabdornis inornatus
AGAGGAGAGACCCATCTTCGCCAAAGGATTTTTCCCTTATGCTTCAAAGTTGGTACTTGAGTAAAATTGATTAAATCAGAAAACAAACAAAATATACCTATCAAATAACCCCAGAATACTATAGGCATATCTAAGGATATCAGAATGTGTGATTATTGATTGCTCAGTTCTGATTTATCCCTGGTTAGAAGATTGTACCTACATTTAAAATGCCACTATGTATCAGTCACACTTTTGAGACACTACACATCTTGCATTTAGTGATCTTAGACACATTCTTTACAATAATTGTTTCTTAAATGTCTTTTTCCTTTTGTGGAAGTTACAGATCTGTTCTCATTTTCAGGTTTTCTTCAAAAACCACAAACTTTCATTGTTAGACAGTTAAGCTATCTAGAAGCAAACATCCTTGCCAGAATTTTTCTTCAGACAATTAAATACTGCTGTCTGTTGGAATTGTCCAATAAATTTAGTTGCTCCAACTGACCATATAAACAGGCAATTTTGCTTACATATCAAAGATGGTTAGGGCTGTTATAGTTACACAGTCCTATTTCAAAATGGCATGGCATAATTCATGTATATAAAATAACCTTGCCACTTTTATTGAAATACTCAAGTATCCAAAATACTAGCTAAATAAAAGCAGAAACATGGATTAATTTGTGTAGGTTCTGTACACTGACTAGTCTTCCATACAAACCTCTGTTTTTAATCTTAGTCAGCAAAGCAAAGATTTAAATTTTTCATAGAAGAGCAGGTATCTCTGATGAAACTCATAATTCGCTTGAAGTATCTCATCCATGCTAAAAAATGAAAGGCATATCTGTAGCCATGGTTGTGTAAGTGTATTTGGTGAGCCCCCTCAGAGTTCATAAGATGCTAAGATCAAGTTTGTTCCACTGTAGGAGCTGGTAATGCACCGGAGAGTTTCTAAGCAGCACAGAAAAAAATGTCTCTGACTCCGTTCACTTTTAGGACAAAACCAGAGAGAGAATCCTAGAAAAGATCACTGCATATAGTGTGAAAGTTTTTCATCCAGGGAAAATGTAACACGACAAAAAGCTTAAGTAACTGCAGAGCAAGGAGGTCGTAAATATAGGTGGAAAAAATTCAATTCTACTATTGTTAATCTAAGACTAATTTCTTACTCATTCCACTTCTCTCTGTAGTTCTGTCTATATCAAAATAGACGAAATAGGGATTAAAAATGAACTTTCCACTTAGATGAGTAGGACAGGATAATTTACCACCTCATACCTTTTTGTTCTCTTTGAGGTTTAGGAAGACATCCCAAGAAAATTAATTTTCCTCTGCTCTAAATCTATGTAACACACAATAGAGTTCTCTACAGTGCAGCATCACATCTAAGCTACAATATGAATGTTAAAAGTAGGGTTTTTTTATTATAGGTTCTCAACTCTGTTTTCTAATGCACTGTTTTAACTTACGCTTTTTTAAACCATTTCATCCTCAGCTCCTCCTCTTGTTAATTAATGTAATTGATAAGCATGGAGATTTGGGGGGTTTCCCACAACTCTTTATTGAGCTCTGTGGAAAAATTGAAAAACTGAGTTAGGAATTTGTATTTTCACCATTTTAGGTTGTTGAGGACTGAGATTTGTATTCAGATTAATATGTGGATCTACAAGTCAGTAATGTCACTGATAAAGTATGGTTTCAAAAGAGCAGGATATTAAGAAGTCTGTGTTAAAGAAAAATTTGTATCCAAGAATCAGACTGTTCTTTTGAAAAGATAAGAGAGATTCAATAAAGTTCAAAGACATCAAATGAAGCAGAACTTTTACAATTGTTATGCTATTTATTACCATGGAATTCATTGGAAATGACTAATTGGTTTATTACTTTCTTTTTCTCGTCTGAAAACAAACACATGAACTTGGTTGCAGGTGGAGAAATTTTACTTGTGCTGGAATAGGAAAAGATTTTAAACTTTGTCATTGCAAAGTGCATGGTCCCATACAAAAAGTTGTTCTTGACTTTGTGAGTAAAACTCCTGCAAAAATTAAAGTTCAGTGAAAGGCAACAAGGTAAATGCCTGAGTCACATCTGTTTAAATCAGCAAATCAATACTGGTTCTGAACACACCCCTGGATCAGGCAGAGGTGAGCATAGCTCTTGCTTGCTGCACAGCTGCACATTTGAAATCCATCCAGCAGAAGTGAAGTGCTTGATCTCAGGTTCCTGTGGGCAGAGCCTACCTCCCCATATCCCAGATAGGCCAGTCTGGCAGGCAAGTGGTTCTTCCCAGCCCCCTTCCATTTCTCAGTCAGATGTCTGGGATTTTAAAGGAAAATAATAATGATGTCTGAAGTTAGGTAAAGATCACTGCTGTTTGATATGAGAAAATATTTTTAATATTTTATCTCCAATTTATCACATATATGGAAATCACGAAGAAATTCACTGAGAGGCCTCCAATTTTCAGACTATGGAATTTTCTGGATATATGATCAAATATTTGCCTATTGCCTCAGTCACAAGTCTGTCATTGTAGAAGGAGACTCAAAGAGAGTATGGTGAGTAACGGACCCAGACTCTCTTGAACATGCTGCTGACGCAGTTACACAAATCCACTGCCCAGAAGTAACTGCTGTCCTCCCCTGTCCTGATAACTGATTTCAGCATTTTACATTTTATTCCATTTGAACACATTTTAAAAATACGGATAAAAGTGTTACCTGCTTTTTTAAAATAATGGTATGCAATTAAAGGCAAACAAAAATTTGAACATTCATTATCTTTCACTGCACTTCAAAATATACAGACTTTCTTTGACTTCAGTTAGAGAAATTGGTTTTCTTACTCTTGTATAAAAGCAGTGTCTTTCTGTCTTTATCACTTTACGAACAGATTCTCACTCATCTGTCTGGGGAAGCCAGGCAAATGAAGGCCTGAAAAGAGTACTGAAAAATGGTCACCTGTCAGTTTCCTTGCTAGTAATCTGTTCTCATTTACCTGTGGTTTTTTCCCTTCTGTTAGGCCCTTTCAGCAAGACCTGATACGTCTCATTCTAAAGTTTTCTTTTAGAATATAATTTAGTTCTATAGTTACAAAAAATAAAAAAAAAAAATAAAAAATAAAAAAAATTTAAAAAAAAAAAATATTTTAATAAAAAAAAAAAAAAAAAAAAAAAAAAAAAAAAAAAAAAAAAAAAAAAAAAAAAAAAAAAAAAAAAAAAAAAAAAAAAAAAAAAAAAAAAAAAAAAAAAAAAAAAAAAAAAAAAAAAAACAAACAAAAAAACAAACCCAAACAAACCCTGCAGGTATATATTAGGTATATATGTTTTTTTAAAAATTTATATTTGATTATCAGAAAATGTAAATTAATTTACACAGATCCACAATGTTACTAAATTTGTCCCAACAATTTATCGGGAAGTGATCCTAGTGTGTTTCCTGCAGACTTAGGGTGATGCCACAACAAAAATTTACAAAGACACATACTGAGATTAAATGGCAAAAGCAATTATATGGAGTTATCTAGGCAAAATCATTCTTGAGATATTGGATAATGAAGAAAGTGAATAATTTCTGGAGGATATTCACATTTTCCATGAAAGATTTCATGTGGGAAGATTTTGTTCACACATTTTGTTTGGTCTTGCAAAAAAAATCAAGTAAATAAATGTTGTTCTTTTTTCTCTTGTTTTGCTTCTTACCTTTTTAATATTTTCTCTCTCTTCTTCTGGTGTTTTCTGCTGTGTACTGTTGTATTGCAGGAGTGCTCTGTGCTTTGTCTTTTATTTTTCCATGCTTATTCTTCCTACTTACTACTACTAGTTCTTTAACTGTTGAAAAGTTGCAGAATACTACAGAGAATGAAAGGATGTAAGGCATTTTTTTCCATCACTTGTTATATTTGTAACATGCTGATAAAATGCATTTATGCATAAACCACTTTGAATAATTGTTTTTTCTCCCCTTCACTAATAAGTGTATAAAATGCCTTAAAAAGCATTTTAAACAATCCTTATAGTAATTCATATTTCTTATCTCAGGCTGAGACAACGTGTGATTTTTAATACTATAGAAGTTGTATTCAGTTCTATAATTGATTTATGGGCACCTATAAAATGCAGGTATTGCATTAGTTTCAACCACACATAGATATAAGAAAATACAGCCTCACTATACTGTGATGAAGTTCAGGTTCAGAGAGGCAAAAAGGTGATGTGATATCTCTCTTTATTCTGTAATAATGGCACAGACAGTTTTTCCTTTTGTGTCTAGTGGTAACTTAATTTCATGGTCTACTGTGTAACTAGACTCTACAGACTACTAGGAAGTCTGTGAGAGATTAAATTATTGATGTCAGCATGTTCCTCCTACAGATGTTTACAAAGAAAGAATTACTTGAGAAAACAATTATTGTCTTCTAAAACCATGAGGGCAAATTCATTCTACAAGGCATAACTTTGGAAACCCAAGAGTCTGCATAACCTAATTTTTTTTGTTGGGCTTGAAAGAAGTGTACTTGGAGGAGCCCTATGCAGGATAAGAGCTAAAACACACTAGATTCCTTCTGGAGTATATTGGGCCTTACTGCAAAATACTGCTTCTAAAGCTCCCCACCTCTCCGCAAAACTGCTTTGCTGTATTTTAAAAATAAGTCAAATTTCTACTGCGTTTTTTGCTGCTTGCTGCCAACAGGGGATGTAATAAACCCGAGAGCAAAATTTATCCTCTTCTGTGCATCATACTGAGTATACATAGAGACTGGCAAAACCTGCACCTCTACCTACATATCAAAAGTCTTTAAATATTCCCATGTAGTTTGTGCAGAGGTGTCCTAGCTCAAAAGGCGAGTGAAAAAAACAAAGGTATTAAGCTGGAAAACTTTTATTCAACTGAAACCTGAGGGCTTTTTAGGATTTTCTTTTTTCTTTTTTTTTGTTTGTTTGCCAGGTCAGGATAAAGTTAGTTCAGGAAGACCTTGCTGAAGGGAGGTGAGAATTTTGTCATTAGCCACCATTCAGCAGGTTGGCTCCAGCTAAAGTGTATCTTTTGGCTTGCTCCTTCAAAATCCAGGAAAGGAGTTTTTCTAATTCACATTGCAAATTTTTAATGCTGTTTGATACATAGTGAATTGTTTGAAATAAGATCGTCCTAGTTAACTGAGAAATTTATTTCAGTAACTGGAATAAATATTTACTTTAAAAACTTGAATAAATATTTTTTGGTGGCAGGTATTTTTAGTGTTTGCTAAGAAGGTAGGGAGCTTAATCTCTCATTAACTTTGTGCGTAAGAAGTTCATTACTAAAATTGTATAAGCTTTGAGTTTCTAACTGAAATACGAGGTCTTGGTGATATAGATCTTTATCTGAAAAATGAGTCAAAAGATGAGCTTCAGTTTCATGTGCTAGAAACACCCCACCTTTCAGTTTACTGGGGAAGATGGGCTATTGCTGGCCTGCCCACTTTTCACACCAAGGTTTCTGAAATCCGGGGTCCATAGGTCTTTGTTCCTGGCTAAGACAAAGATGCATAGGGAGTTCTGTTTGAATAGCATTTGTATTTGAATTAGAGCCTTGAATATGCAGTAGCTCCAGGGATCCACCCATCATAATATTTGAATTGCAAAATCAAAAATAAATTATCCAGCAGTGGACCATGACAGAAAATCTGGACCAATATCAGATGAGCTGGATGCCACCCACCGATTTTTGCTATTGTGAAAACTGCGTCATCAGTGGAATTAAGAGACCATTACAAAAATAGTCTATTGGATGTAAAAGAGAATTTTTATTGTGCTTAAGAGTAAACAAGAATAAAATTACCTGTTTCGTCATATGCATAAAGAAGAGTGTTGAACTTTAAGGTGGGAACAATCTTGCACTGTTTTATAATGTTTAACGTCTGATGAACTGAGATACAAAACCAGCTGGATGGCTGAAGAGAGACTTTGCAGACATTGCCTCTCATAATAGCAAGGTATCACTTGATGTTATCAATAACAATGAATTCTAAGATTAATGTATAGAACAGTGAAAATGTGATATCCCATCCAGACATTATGGAAATACTGTATTGCCTATAAAATGAAATGTAATGAAGATAATTCTGGAAACTGCTTAATTGCACCACACCAACTTTATAAATCTACATGCTATATGGTGACTTTTTATCTACCTTATCTCATTTCTTCCCCCCTCCCCCTTAATGTATTTCTAACTCTGAATGAAGGTTAAGGAAGCATCATGACCTATATGCCTCATTTGGCATCTGTTCCCTGACCCTGTCATGGTTTTTGCAGACCCTAATTTGGATGTGGTAAACAGAAGAGAAGGCACTTTTCACAGGTTTTAACTTTTTCACTATCATAATTTCCTTCACAAAAAAACAAACCAAACCAAAACCAAAACCAAAACCAAAACCAAAACCAAAACCAAAACCAGAACAAACAAACAAAAACCACCACCATCACCACCAAAAAAAAACCAAACAAACCACCAAACACCCAAACTATACTTTTTCTTTTCTCTGTTATTCAGAAGTAATGGTTCAAATTCCAACTAGTGACATTGAACAAACCAAGTCTAAATATCAGATATGGGGTTTTTATCTTTTTAGCTGCCTGAATGTGCAGTGAGTTTTTTCTACTTCATGGAATAATTGAGCAGCATGCACTGTGTTGTTTGCGGATTTCCATGTGCCGTCCTAAAAACTATTTCTCCCTTAATTATTGTGTGAAAATAATGTGATATTTTCTGTAAGTGGAGGATTTGTTACTATGCCTTTATGGAGAGTTTCTTCATTGCTGGTAGGATCTCTAAACTGGTTGGTTCCCCACTCCAGAAATGACTGCCTCACTACTGTGTGATGAAGATCTCCTTACACCAAGGATCCAGACTGCTGAATTGGCTACATGCCTAATGATAATACTTGTGATCAGAGAAAATTTTTAATTATTACAATATTTTCTATCTTTATCATGAGACTAATGATTAAAAATATGGACATATTATAAACATGCAGTACAACATACTAAAAAACCTCTCAATTTTAAAACATAGAGCACAGTTTTCTGATGTGGTAAATCCAATATACTGTTCTCCAGAAAGTCACATATTTTTATGAAGAAAATCTGTGTAAAAAGTGATATTAAATTTTTTCAAATATAAGTTCATATAAAATACAGGTGGCAGAATCAGTCACTAAACCATTGTTTGGTACATGTGTGTAGTGACATTTGCAGACATAAAACGCAGGCATGCTTTCAAAAATTTTTTGTAATATTTTAGATGAAAAGTTTTATGCCAGGCTGTATCTGACCAGGTCAAATTGTAAAATAGGTTTAGTGACTGACACAAACAAGTGTCCAAAGAAGGGCAGCAAAGCCGGAGAAGAGAGAAGGGTCTGGAGAAAAAGTATTTGGAGTGGTGGGTGAGGGAGCTGGGTTTGTTTAGTCTGAGAAAAGGAGGCTCAAGGAGACCTAGAAACCTCGTCTCATCTGTTATG
This sequence comes from Rhabdornis inornatus, assembly GCA_013397075.1. NCBI lineage: Eukaryota > Metazoa > Chordata > Aves > Passeriformes > Rhabdornithidae > Rhabdornis > Rhabdornis inornatus. Next base: position 230,065 of record VWZS01005050.1, read on the forward strand.
AAATTAGCAATTCCATTAATTAGATAGACACACTTTGGTAGATAGACACATTTTGGTAGAAATTTTATCTCTCCTGTAGTTTATTTTATTGAGGATGATTTATTTTATATCAATAAACTAAATATTCATTGGTCTAAATGAAGAAAGTGTGATTTACTATTATCTAGGAGTTGCATCCTTTAGCAGCAGCACAGGAAACCAAAGTTCAAGTCCTTGCTCTGGTTAATGCACAAGTACCAAACTTGTTTTCAATGAAAATTTGGAATTGTAATCCTCAAAAATCATCGTATATCTTAATGCAGTCTCAGCAGTGGGAAATCCACCACTGGTTTGACACTGTATTGTTTCCAAATCTGTAGAACAAGCCTTTGGACAGAGGACAAAAGGTGCTGCTATAAGCTTCACCTTGCCAGGTCTGCTGGGAGCTGCAGTAGTCCATGCTGCACTTACCAAATACTGCCTTGCAGCTGAACTGGTAACTTATCAGCTGTCTCCAGAACATTCTGCAACAAAATAGGATTTTTTCCAGTGGAAAAAAAGGAGTAATAAGTGCAGTGCATGTAGCAATGAACTAAGAAGAGGGCTTATGTCAAATTAAATAAGACATACAACCAGAATTTACTTTTTTCCTTGAACCTAAAAAAAGAAAGAAAGAAAGAAAGAAAGAAAGAAAGAAAGAAAGAAAGAAAGAAAGAAAGAAAGAAAGAAAGAAAGAAAGAAAAACAAACAAAAAACCCAACAAACAAACAAACAAAAACCCAACCAGAAAAAACCCCACCAAAATATAAGGCATTCCTAAACACTCAGATTTCACATTTTGAGAAATCTGCATTTCCATTCGAATCATGACCGTGACTTTAGAACCATATGCTTAATATTTTGTTTTGATTTTGATTCTCTAGACTTCAAAATGGAAGTTTTGCATCCAAAAATATGGACTTGAAAAAGAAAATGAAGAATGTAGGAAAGTTAAGACTTATAAACAATATGAAAATTAAAAATTATTCACAGCTTTCACAATTAAAACATAAAAATTTTATACAAATTTTTCTTTTAAGATGACAGAGAGTGAACCATTCTTGGTTTGCAGAACTCAGATAGGTGTACCACTGAACGTGTGTCAGTATGTTAGAGTATCTTTACAAATATTTCCTTAGAATCTTATGTTTTTCTAATATTGAGGTAGAGCTGAAATCTGCCAGGCTGTGTTTTCCCTGGCATAGACTGATGGCATAAAATTGGTGAGTAATAGATGAGTGAAAACTTCCTTTTGTGTAAGTGAATCCTTACAGAATACCTTCTCAACATAGAAAGGTAACAAAGGTTGGGATGCAAAAGTATATGTGGGAAGCAGATATGTTGCAAAAAATATTACAGATTCAGCAAGGTCCAAAATCAAGAAGTTTTCAGCTTTTTTACTGAGCAAATTAAAATTTCTTGAATTCAGAGTTTGATCAAACATGCAAGCTGAGAGAATATCCTTAGCAAGCCCCTTTGCTCTTTTTGCAAAAGACCTTAGAGTACTGAAATAATGATGTACTAAGCAATAGAAGTGGCATTTTCTGAAGCATCACATCTTGCAGGCTGCAATTTTCACCCTGCTCAGGGACTCTTGATCATGCAAACGAAATTGAACTATTGCATGAACGATTTAAAAGGTGCTTTTGTCCAGGGCTGAGTACTCCAGCTGAAATGCCCTAAATTACACTGCTTTATTGGCACTGTTGTGTCTACCTCCAAAACCCTCCATGGCTATTTGCATTCCCAAGTTAAACAGGGACCATACTGGAAAGGGTTTGGGGCAAAAGATGGAAACAAAAGAGATTTTTCACTATTTTAAAATTACCAGAGGACATATCTGAAAGTAGATATCCCTCCCTGATCAATATGTGGAATATATCAAGTGCTACCAGGGGATGTCTGAATGCACAAGGGGTTACCAATGAACCACAAGACTCCTCTTACATTCCAAATGGGTGAAAAAATCCAGCAAGATAACCTTACCTATAATAATTTTCTTTCATTAGAGTTTCCATTCACCATTTACAATAAAGGTGGGGGGAACAAAAAGGAAAAAGCCAACAAAAAAAACATAAACCATAACCCTCATTTGTTAATCACTTGTATTCAGACATAAAGAAACTAAACCAACAGTTGGGTGTTTATGGTCTTGTACCTTTTTACCTTCACTGGTTTTATTTCTACTTATTAATTCTGTGCTGGTTTCACCAGTGCTACTCAGAAGTTGTGAGAACTTTCAGATGCTTACACCCATGTCCTGCCAACACAACACTCCAGCCTGAGAGGATGCTCCCTTGATGTGTGAGCAAAACAACAGCTACCAAGTGATGTCAAGTATGCAGCAGGCTATCTATTTAACTGGTCAGAAGCCACCACATAAAGAATAAAAAATGTCCCTGAGCAGCAGAAAATCGTATTTGTTAAAGGTCAGAGGAAAACATGCTAGAGGTCAAAGATCCCAATCTACACAGGGTCTCCTAAGAAGATTAAACTCAAATTTCTTGGAATATTTGGTAATATTTCACAAAATATAGACTATTATTGTGCATTAATATTTTGGCTATAAAACAATGAGAACTAAATCAAAGCTATTTAGCTTTATAAAGGAGAAAGAAAGAGAAAATTAATCCACCTGAGGACATATACTGCACTAAATTGCACATGTTAATGGAGACTAGTGTATATTCCACTGGAGAGTAGGACAAAAAGAATGATTCTCAGCCTGGCACTAATTTTGATTTTTCCTCAATTCCATTGCTGAATTGAAAAATTATTTGTAGAGCTCTGGCTAGAAACATCATTTTGCCCTAGCAAAAGATTTTCATTCCACAAAGTTAGCTTCATTCCTATAAAACAGCCTGCTGATAGATGAGCTGTTTCAAACATCTTTTTAAGTTTGCCTTTTGCTCAGTTAAAGGTAAAGGCATGCTAAATCCAGAGTTCATGAACCTTGTGCACCAACCTGCCTGCATGACATCCATGTCATTTTCTCCAATAATTAATAAGTGTATACATTTGGTGTATTTTGTACTTCAGAATCAAAGATTACATTACATCTCAAGAAGTAAAAGACTCATACATTTGATTTTCTGCATGATTTAGTACTGGATTTATTTTTCCAGTCTTCCCAGAAGTCATGATCATTTTTCTATTTTTTAGTTGCAAACGATTCCCAAGCTCAAACCAGAGCCAGCACAGGGAGATTCTGCAGCCAGTGGTAGACAATGAGGAGAGGCAAATTAACAGCTCCTGCCCATAGCAAATCTGTATTTCTGAAAAATGTTTTATGTTTTGACTACACCTGTTGGTATGACAGAGAATTCAGAGATAAAAACAAGCCAAAACACAATAAATCACCTTTAGTTAGGTAGTTAGAGCAGCTTTAGCTCATACACCAGTGCATTCTTGGTGCACAGAAAAAGTCCTAAGCAGGCATTTTCTCCTGGATAATAAAATAATTCTTCAAGGAATTTGATTGATACAGGTGTGGAAATTAAACACGCTACAAAGCAACACGTGATGGAGTATGTTGTGTTCTTGCAGCGAAAGGTAAACACAGTAACATTTACATGGCCAGAGCACCAGTTTATGCCTAAATTCAGCAAAGAACTCTATGCGAAAGTAAAGCATTAGATGTGTAAGTCATAGAAAACAGTAATCCTTTTCTCTGCTTCTTCTTAGAGTATAGTTTGCTTTTCCCTGCTGCTTCTTAGAGTATAGTTTGCTTCAACACATTTGCATTCTGCTTGGATCTCCCAGGCTAGCCCCAAGGAAGCCTGGGGATCATGCCTTCAGCGATTGCAGCTCGAAGAGGGGTGGGCTGCTCTTCTACTTTGTTGCTATGGCATCTGGAAAATAATTGGCATTTTATCACAAGTGGTGGCTTTCAGAAGCTGTGGCATGTGAGGATTATAGCCTTAGCAGATATATCATTTCCCCAACTGACATTTTCAAGAGGGCTTCCTGATGCATGAGCAGTATTGCTATATGGGCTCAGGGCTAAGCGAGAAGCCTCCTATTTTCATCTGGAGTGACAAAACTACTTCTGACATTTAAGGGAGCAAGAGCTGGCTTTCAGATCACTTCTTTTTTCTGAACTAGGATACTCAGTGGTCACCACTGGCATTCTCCGTGAGTTTGGTTGTTCACGTGAATAAAGAATCTATTACTGGCCCTGGTTTTCAATGCAAAATTTTCCTTTCTGTTCCACAGCTGTTCTTGCAACACTGTTTTGCATTAGCTCAGTCTGCTTCAGCTTGATCATCTTTGTAGAAACTGTACCAAAAACTTCCTTACCAACAAGGGAGAATTGTGAAACTGTTACTAAATTTAATCCAACCTGCTTAATTATCCAAAACTCAGCAAATGATATATAATTTACATGGTCTTCTTGAAAATTATGAAATTTGTTTAACAAATTTTCACAGTTAAAAGTCATGAAAGAATATACTCCCTAGCTAAAGTCTGGATATGAACATAATGCAAAAAATCATTCAACTGATATGTGTATTTTAATCTCCAGACTTTTAGTTTAGGGTTTTAGGTTTGGTTTTGTTTTGTTTTTTTCTTTTAATAGCAATTTCTTTGGAATAAGGGTCATATTATGTGTGTGCATGTTCTCATAGTAGCTAAACCTGAATTTTAATCTTGGCTAGATTTTCAGGAAAACTTATCAGCTCAAATCTCTCTGTTAGAGAATTCTGATTCCATATTAGAGGCGCGATCAAGACTGCAATAACTATGTAGTCTGAAGCACATTGATGGTGACAATTTAAAATGTAATTTCATATCTTCCCACATTTCTGTCCCACTTATCATGCTCTGATCAGAGACAGCAGAATGGAAGGAAGGTGGGACAGAATTATTCAATTCTCATTTGCCTCTATTGTGCCATTTTAATGATAGGTTCACCTTTCACTTTCCTCTGTGAAACAGAGCAAGACAACAAAAGATTACTGAAATAAAGCAGTAGTGAAAGTGCAAAATTAGTCAAAATAAAATAGGCCATGGGCAACAGCTAGAATAGATTAAATGGGGAGAGGGGGAACAAAAGTGGGCAGCTGGAAGTGGAATGAAAAGTTAAGCAGATAAATCTTAATGCAATCTGAGAAATTGCAGTAAATTTAATGGTGCAGTAACTGAGATGGAAAAAGTAATCATTAAATAGAAGAAGACTGTTTTCTCAGAGTACAGAATCAGAAAAAAAATGGTGTCTAAGAAGCTGTAAGAGAATTATTCATCAAACAAAGGTATGATGAGAGAGGAAACAGGAGTAAGAAAAGATAACAGTGAAAAGATAGCAGCAAAAAGATTGTGAATTAGGAATGCCATTGAAGAATTGGAAAGCAAATAAGAAGATGCCAAAGAGATAGGAAAGTGTATCGTGTCAAGAAGTGAATGAGAACATAAGTAACAAAGAATACATTCCATAAACAGAATCAAAATATAGAATAAATAAAAGATATAAGCACACATATAAAGATTAACCTCAATAGACAATATCCTTGTGCCATGTGTCTATGACTTAAGTTTGCTGCAAGAACAGGTAGTATTTTTCCCATTTGTGAAATTTGTTGATTAAAAGTATTAATATATTATACTAGTGAAAATATATTTCACAGTGAAAATATGTGAAATTTGGATTTTCACGGTCAAATGCTGGTTATGCACAACAGAAATGGATTTGGTACCTACAGAGCCTGAGGACATAACTTGTTTCCTGCATTTCATTATGCTCACTTACCTGTGGCTTTATCCTGTCATGCTGATGCATGCTGAGTGGTATCATGACCTCTAAGTGATTTGAGTGAAATCAATAGGACTTCTTGCTGAGCAAAGATAGGATTGTTGTTTTGCCTAGGTTCAACAGCAGAATTCCCATTACTTCCTGAATAATGATTAGGCAGTAAGATAATAGTTGTGAGAAAGAATGTCAGAACTGCATACTGTATATAATGACATATATATATGTCATAATATTATAATGTATGTAATGGGTGCACAGCAAAACACTATGTTGTATATAAATGTAAACTATTAACAGCTCTTGGCAATGCTTCCCCTTTTCACCACTAAGTGCAGATGAAAACCACTGCAGAACAATAAGATAATGAATGAATACCTTACTTTTCAAAAATACTGCACTCATAAACACTAGCCACTCATCATGCCCAAAAGGTATAACGTGGTCTTCAGCACACCCAATTTTTAATCTTATGTCAGAAAAATTATATTCACTTTGAAATGTATAATAAATTTTTATTAAAATCATACACTAGATAGTGAGTAGATTATGCATGGAAAGCAAATACAACTCTCTTTGCCTTAATACAGCATAAATAAATAGAATGGTTCCTGGGGAAGAGCATCTGGAATGCATTTAATTACACTTAGCTAACAGATTTCCACCACCCTGAAATTCTTTTTCCCGCCGCATCAGGAAAACATTTAAAGACCCTTGTAATGTAAGCAATAGTCGGTTGACAATTTTTTTAATATTTGGCCCATTTAGTCTTACTGTATCTTTTTATGATTTATATATCTTTAGTTATAGTCTTACTGTACATTTTATATGAATAAAAAGGAAATAGTATCATATTTAATGCCTTTACAAACAAAAAAAGGAAATTTTTGCAGAACTAGCTTCACTGCCCTGAACTGAGTGAGAATATTCATTTGATTCATCTGTAACTTTCTTTCCATCTCATGCAGTAAGTCACATATTGAGAGAGGAACGAGATTGTTTCTCTTTTTAACTGAAGCTCCCCTTTTATGATACTTGTCAGCCTCTTAATATTTCAGAAGTTCATTTCTGAGCACACAAACCCACTAAAGGTTTGAAGTTTTCATAACAAACAATGAAATTACATTTTTATCTAACAGATATATTTACTAAATCTAATTTTCAGAGTATGCCTCTAGGGGAAAAAAACCTGTAGGTCACTCCAGAAACAAAGCAAGTAAATACATAATGGTGAAACCACAGAGTTCAAAAGGCATGATTAAACTCTCAAAGACTGCAAAGAATAGATGAAGATGTGTCTAGGCTTATAACAGCTGGAAGTTTTCTGACAATTCAAATGAGCTGTCTTTTAATATCCATAGTATAAAATACTGAAACCTATGGGCTTTGTTAGCTAAACAAAAAATTTTATGAGTAGAAAATTGCACATAAGGGAACATTTGGAATGATGAATCAAGGGAAGGAAAATGAGAAATAGTAGCAAGAAGACAAATACAAGCATTGTACTACCCATACCTGTCACAAAATGCCTCCTACTTAACTCCATGCTGTTGGAAATCCATCCAAGCTCATGTTTGTTAAAAAAGAAAAAATATCACACAAAGATCTTCTTTCCAGATAGATCTTTTCTAAATGGATCTTTTATGCCTACGAATAACTTTTTCTTACAGTTGTTTTGCTTGCAATGAGCCAACACACAATGGAGATGTATTCACGAGTGAAAGTAACTTCATGTATCTTCATACATGGCTACAGTCATGCAGAAAATAGCAATCAGTCACAATAAAAAGCAATAAAAAAAATAATGCCAGAAATGAATGTACTGCTATGAATTTTGTCACACAGTCTGGGTTTTTGATTCATTAGAATCTCACAAATTGAATAAGCTGGGGCCTAGTATAATAAACTTTTGCGCTTACAGACAGATTAATTCACCAGATCCATCATGTAGGCACCTCATGAGTGACCTCATGGACTCCAGCCCTACCACCCCAAAGTCACCAACCTCTTGGGCATACAGGGAGTGGGCTAGTTGCCTACACATGCTGATAGCCCCTCATCTTCTCTGTCACTCAGCTCCTGTCAGAAAAGCAAAAGCAAAAGCTTCACCATTACCTTCACTGAAGTCTGAATAAACAGAAGGTCTGTAAATGGAGGTGAGGTTTCTTTTTAGTTTAGCAGAAATGTGCTGCTGTTTCACCACCTGCAGTGGTGCTGTCCTGGCTAATTGGGGCAGCAGATCCCCAGAGATTCCCACCACGATTGCTGGGCTTCAACTCATACTCTCTCTTCAGTATACATCTGGGAAAAAACACTGAGCCCCCCTAAAATTTTCAGCAGTGATTAGATAATTCATGCCCAAGGATAAACTTGGGGTTAAGTACTAGGTGCATTATCCCAATGCAGAATAGATGCACGAACCCCCCTCCACTATATTCTGCATTAAATCAAAACAAATACCTTTGGTTTATCCAGAAAACTGTTCTTCCATTTATCCATTGCCAGTTTGCATCTGTGCCTCAAAATTCTTCCAATGTCATCAACTGAGAAAACATATAGCTCTCATCTTATGCCTCTTCCCAGCAACAGAGTCCATGTTTTGTGTCTGTAAGAGAAATGCAAACTGAAAACTTTTAGTCACCATCTTTTCAAAATTGGTATATCTAATGATACATTTTCTATAAGACTAGCTCATTCGTTGTAGCTTTAGAGTATGTCTACATGGTCGTGAAACTGTGTATGTTCTGTAGACTGTTGTTTTGTTACAAATAAAATACCCATGGGGGATTACAGAACAAAAGAAATCCTGGTATTCATCAACATCTCTTTGACAAGATCCTCAAATATACTGAAGCATCTAAGTCCTGTTATAAACACATTAAATCTAATGCAAAGACTAGAAAAGCAACAAGGCAAATATGAAGGCAACAAAATCAGAGTATATTTAATACAAACTGTCATTGAGGTTGATGCATTTGCACTGTGCTGGCTTAGTGCCCACAGTGGGATGCTACAAAGGATAGAGAATGTTGGGGAAGATTTTTAATAACTGGCATTCCAAATGCATCTCCAGTTCTTTGCTGCTCGTTCCGAAACTCAGACATACAAGGCTGTTACTAGAAAACCTGCTGTCCTTTGTGAGCAGGGCTGTTCCTGATACTAACTCCATATAGCTATCAAAATATTTCCTGTTAGACATGTTTTACCTAATGAGAAGAATCACTTTGGAGAGAAAAAAGCTATTAGAAGCCAACTTCATGTATGAAACAGAACCATAAATATTTGTAGGGTATTTTATAAATCGCACAAAAATGTGTAAATCTCAGTGCATATTTTGGGAAATTAAAAAAATTATGGTGTAAAAGCAATAACCTTTTGCAGTACCAGCTAATAGCTACCAGTTCATTGGGCAGGGATGGAATTCAATATATAGTGAGACAACATATGATTTACCTGATCCCTTGGAGGCTATTATTTATATCTCTTTTCCAAGCCCTTATACCTCTGTAAATACACATCTCTGCATTTTGTCATGCATATTGGATCGATGTGCAGGATGGGCTGACTCTAAGAAAAATCCATTTGCTCTGGAAAAGATTCAGAAGACATCATTAACCCACACTCCACACTACAGTCACTTGGTGTTCCAATAGGGCACTAGAGTTACCCTGTCTCACAGAAACAGGAAAAAAAATGTTTGTTATCACGTGGTAGGATTACAAGTCAGGGAGAGAAAGTTCTTTTTAGCAGGCTCTGCTATCCATAGATTCTCCCATATTTATTTTACTATATCATCTGTTTTTTCTACTTGCCATAGTATTATTCACTTCCCTAAATCTTTGTTCTAGATGTCCTAGAACAAACCATCACAGCAGGAGACCAGTCCCATTGAATTCAGAAGAAATACTTACATTGTTTTGTTTAAGATTGCCTGGATTTATTGCTACCTGCATCAAAGTAGCAGCATCAAAGAATTTTGCTGCAAAACAAAGGACATATTCCACCTCTAAGTGTCTAGTTTTAGAACTAAAGTGTTTTCAATAGTGGTATGAATTTACATCACTCACTGATTTTCATGCATATGTTACAGCCTTTCTTGCTTAAATACTGTAATAAGATGAGCCTCATTTCTCTATTTCTTGTCCCTCCTTGTGCAATGCTTTCAATCACTCTATTACATAATTTCATATTGTAAAGGTTTGAAAAAAACCCCATGCACAGCACCATCACCACCACCACCAACAACAATAACAATAACAATCCAGCCCTGAGGAACTTCTTCTTAAATGTTTCAAAATTTATCAGCAACAGTAATCTAATCAGGGTTATTAGGAACTGGAAAGTCAGGAACCCTCATTGTTTTTAATTGCAACCTTGCAGCAACTTGACTATCTCATTAAAAAATTTTCCTGATCTCTTGGAACGATTTAATGCGTCTTTAACAGGAGCTCTGGATGTATTTCCAGCTTTTGCAACCATAGCTGGCCTTTGCTATTTCAGTCCCCTGAAGAATGGGAATGCATCCACCCTCTCTTCTGTATCACTATAATTTACTGTTCTCACCAATCAAAACCCTCTGAATGAAATTGTGAAAGGGGAGCCACACAGCCTATATGTAGATGAAAAACCTAATAACGTAAATTTGAGTGTATTTCAGGAACAGAACAAGCAAATAAAAAAGTTCACCCTCCAAGTGAAGAGTTTGATTGTTTTGGTGTGTTTTGGTGTCCTCACATCATCATGGACATACACATTTTTCATGAGACTCTTCAGACCCATCCCTTGGGGGAAAACACTTTATGGAAAGACAAGAGATTGCCTTTTTATTGCTTTGTTCCTCCATTATGGTAATAGTAGAAGGCAGCTAAAAGAAGACATTCATGAGGCAGCTCAGCTGTAATGCAGAGAGTGGACACCCCTCCCCAGCCCCAGCCAGGTCGGCTTTGTGGCTGGGGACCCAGGTCTTTCCAGAGGCTCCCATGCAGGATACTGCCCTTATGAGCAGCACAAACTTCCTCACTCCAGCAGACTGCCTTGGTAACCAAAGGGGAATTTGCATTTAAGAACAGTTTCCCACTGATCAGATCTATCAAATGAAGCTCCAAAGGAATCAAAGTAGCAACAGTCATGTAAGATGTCGAGTGTGTGAGCTGAGGCACACACTGGCCCCCAGACATGCTCATGTCCTTGGCATTGCTCTTGCTGCTCTTGGGGTGAAAGGAAGAGGCTAATTGCTGCTTTTACAGGAAAAGGATTAGAGCTACAGTTGGTTAGATATTACTTTTCTTGATCTTCAGAGAAATAGAGAACTGACGATACATTAATGCTATCTAGCTTTGTCTTCTGTTCTATGGTTCTCTGTAAAAATACCCCAGAGCAGGACTCCGTAAAGTGAAGAGAGTATTGGGTTGACTGCCACTAGGGAAAAGGAAATCCTTTGAAATCCTCATAGATAATAAGCAGAAATATATTAGAGCATCAAATGATGCAGAAAACCTATATGTATGTATTGTTCTTCACTGGGATAGTTGATTTTCTTCACAGAAGCTCATGTGGTGCTATTATAGACTTGTGACCAAATCGGTGTTGATAACACACCAGGATAATTGATGCTGAGCAGGTTTTACATGGATAAGTATTTTTAGGATAGGGACTTTAAAATAAGAATTAAAATGCTGGAATTTTGAGTTTTCATCATTTTTGTTATTTAAAAACATCAGATTGTCTTAAACTCATTTTGTATGCTAATAGTAGCTATTTATCAATGTTGAATAACCTCATTACGTGACATCATATTAAAAAATCAACATAACTGAACATTTTGGATTTTTCACTGTCTTTTTTTTCCCTTTTCATATACACTTAAGTTGCTGTATCATGGGTTAATGAAGAGATTTATTTTTTCCTGATAAAATATTGATGAAAGAGTCAGCAGTTATGAGTGATAAAGGTCATGGTAACACTGTGAATTTTTTCATTCTTGATGCAATCTTTAAGCCAGGGAGGGCAGCAAAAAATTTTGAAAGACCATTAGCAAGTTGAGAAACATAGAAATATCTGCACTTCCATATAATTGGCATTTGGTTCCCTCTAGATTAAAAAGTATGTCTTGGAGCCTAAGTGTAATACTTACACATATTCCACAATTTTTATACTGCTGATTTTAAGAACAAAATAACAATTGCTGTCACCTCCCACAGCGTGTATGTATGCACTCCGCATCACACGTGTCCCAGGTGGAAAAAAAGGAGTAACAAAATTATACATTTTTTAATAACAAATCTTTCCTCTTCTTTCAGCCTTCATTCTAGTGCAAGGTTGCAGATAATAATGCCTGTCTAAGACATCTGCTTTTTTATCCATTTGAAAACAATCTTTTCTTTCAAGTTTCAGTTAAATACTAAAAATTTTCAAAATTTAATTTTTTGTAACTGAAAAATCAAAGAGACCAATGGAGGAGGACAGAAGGAAAGGATGCAGAGTGGGAAGAAAGGAGCAAGTTTTCCAATAAAGTAACGTTCTCATCAGAGATTGTTCTGTGACTCATTTGTTTGGAGACACAACAATAAAGTAGGACAGTGGGATGCTGAGATGCTAATCAGGAATAGAGACTGTTCTTTCCCACACACTGCATTGCCACTGCAGTTCTCCTCTCATCTCTGAAACTGGGTCCTCAAGACATACATCCAGTTCCATGATATAAAAATAAGTCTAAAATTACAGCCTTTACCATGGTAATTTTTTCTTCCTAAGTTTTATATCTTGGTGCTCTTCTTCCTTCCATGTATCTGTCATTGCCTTTGTTCTTGCTGCAACAGAGGGACCAGAATTATCTTCAAATAAGGAAGAAGTCAAATAGTCCAAGTTCTCTTAGTCTTTTTATTTAAGCCTCTATTCTCAGGCATAACAATGTCTCCTCAATCACTGCTGTGCTTTGGTGGGATATGACTCAGGATCAGTGTTTTATCTGCTGTCTTGGTACTCAATATCACATAGGCTTTATAATGCCCAATCACATACAAATTTGCCTATCCTTTGTAGTGATTTTGGTGCTAGCATCTCTTCTAATGTATCTTTGCTCATTAACTTTTTAATATTTTACTCCAAGAGCTGTACTGACTGTTGCTCATTTTGCCTTCCATCTTATTATTTTATGTCACAGTTCATTTTTTCACTATGCGTTTTTCTCACACACATTGTAGAAACTTAAATAATAAACATACATGATACTCCTACAATGGTTGTAGCCAAAGTGGCTGGAGTGGTGTCTGACATAAAATAATATACAGTAGAAGATCAAAGGAAAATAAGCACGCAGAATTAATTGAACAGAATCCATTTGTATTTCCACACAAACAATTCCTAATACCAACTGCCTGTCTGGCAGACTTATGTGTCTGAATATGGAAAATCAAACAAAGTAGGTGTAAGAAATCACACAACAGATTTTAAAGTTTATCGCCTAATGATCTTTCTCTGTCATAGCTTAGCTATAATATCTTTCCCGTATTTTTGGCAACCATGTAGAGGATATGCTTTCTGTTCACATGCAAAAAAAATGAAATCTAAGCAATCCAGTGAAGGTCCAAGCCAAAAGATTTCCACAAAATTCTGTGTGTCCACTACTTAGCTAGAAAATCAATGTTTGTCATATATAGCAAGAAAAAATTTGAAGCATAAGTGAAAGGTCCAAATTAACTGGAGATAGAAATTCAAATCTGTCATTCACTGATTTTTCATTCCAGCTGTTTCCTTGAGTAGCAGTCTGCATTTCCTTTTTGGGCGTAATCCAAAGCCTGGCATACATGGGCTGAGAAGGGCAGTAACTGCAGGTGGATGCTATGCTGGGCACTGTCCCCCAGAACTTGGGGAGCCGACCCGATGATGGCTGTGAAAAAGGCTTGGGAGAAGACTTGGACATTGGTGTGCTTCAAGTTCCAAAATATTCTGCTAAATGCTATAGATTTATTCTAGGAAAGATAATTATGGACTCAAGGGAAAACAAGAAACTAGCCATGGCTCTCTGATCATAACAGTTTGGTGCAGGTCTTATTGAAGTTTGACAGATCAGGTTTACGGTTTGGGATAATAGTCTATGTGTTTATCTGGACATTCTCAATACCTCAGATGCCAGGTTTCTCCCTGAGATCCATATTTCTGACTGCTCCCCATACTCTGGGGCAGCAGCTGCACCCTGCCATTGTACACAATGAAGTTATGAAGAAACTACTTTTCCTCTGAACAGTGTATGATTGCGCAGTGGTTTAACGTCAGCCAGCAATTAAGTCAAATAAAGTAGGTGGGGATCTGGGTTAGATGAGTGGCCAGGTTGGAGGACACTGGGCCAAAGGGCAGCAGGCTCTCTCTTCATCCCCACCTGCTTGAGAATTCTGGGAGTGATGCCATATGGTATGGAATATCCTTTGAGTCACTTGGGATCAGCTGTCCTGGCTTTGTCCCCTCCAAACAGATTCTTAATGCCATGGGACATGGGCCTGACAGAGAAAATAATAACCAACATTTGGAGAACTTGAAATAATAACCAGGTATTTCAGACAAAGAGAGACCAAAAATGTTATGAAAAATAATCAGGACAGCAGCTGGACAGATCTGGACGTACTCAGATCTGGAAAGGACAAAGCATTTTATTCTTTTTTTACACACAATAATTGAAGATATATTTATTGTACTTTTCCTTTTCTGTGGCTTTCCGGCAAACTTAAACCACTGTAATGTACATTTAAATACTCATTGCATTCATTAAGGACCAGCTGTCAAGTAAAACTGCAGCAGCCCCAGCTATGTAATTGAGACAGGCTCCAAACAGTTGTTGTGCAAGTTATGATGAATAGCCTTTATCAGGACGGAAATGAGGGGGCTGTTTTTGCTACATGTGTCAACTTGTGCCTTCCTGAAATACTTCTACAGTCTGTTATAATCCCTTAGCTAAACCCTCAGTTTAAGTCAAAATACATAAATCAATGAAGAGATACTATCCACTTGTTTTAGAAGATAAATTACCTCCTTGCTTACTTAGCTGTTCCATAGAAAAATGTTTCTTATTTATTATATTCTGTATTTCATGTTGAGAAACAAGGTGTGTGAAAGTGACTTGACTCAGAAATCTTGATAGTTTGGAGGTGTAACTACAAGACTTTTCACTTGCTCCAGCCCCTTTAGCACTCTCAGTGAAAGCAGCTGAAAATGTGACTTTACTAGAAAAGAAAGAGAGATCAATATTTCAAATTATTTATTTATATAATTAACTGTCTTGAAATAAATCAAGCTGTAGTTCCAAAAAGCTTCATATTTCTTACAGACAACTGATCAGACACTTGCAGTGAAAGCCATTAGCAAATCCCATGTGCGGTATTCACCATTTGTGCCGTGCATTTGCAGTTCTGTCCTAAGCAAGTGGTGGAAGGGTAAATAATTTGCCTTATGGAGCAATCTGAGACTGTTTTTCATTGAATGCAGAACTACACAAGCTGCTTACAGAAGGGAAACAAATTGCAACTGGTGTTAAATCTCCAGGGAGAAAGTAATTATTCTAGCATGAGAGACATCTTGAAAACTTTCCAAAAATATTAATGTAAAAACCTCAATGCCCCAGATGCACCAGACTTCAATTGCCCTATGGATTGTCCATTGTGTTCACCACAGCCTGGATTTTGTAGAGATATGTGCAAGTGTGGCACAATTGTTGTACCATAAAATCCCACTGAAGGCTCTGCTGCCACCGATCCAAGCTCTCAGCTGAACAACAGATGAAAAGCTCCCTGTGCCAGATTTATTGCCATATGCAGCACTCTGAAAGCCTAAGGGGTGGGTGAGGTGTCCATGGTCGCCAGTAGGAAATAATGGGAAGAAAGGCAACATCTAAACCCTCTTGAAGAGAGATTTAAAGGACAGGGACCCATTTGGACCAGTTAGAGAGGAGAGTATTCGATATGTAAGAAACATCCTGGAAGAAAGCACAAAGAGGTTTGCAAAGTAGAGAGGAAGACACTGAAGGACAGTGTCACTGGCACAGCAACACTGATTTTTTTTCTGTATAGAAATACAAAAGTTAATTTCTGTGTGGAGCAATTAATGAAATATTAATGAAGAAAACATCACTGCTACTGCCCAAGTAATATAAGAAAACCTAAAAATATGAGGTATATTTTCAGCTCTGTGTGCCTGCTGGCTTTGGGGCACAGAAGAAACACATAGACTGTGAGCTCAGTTAACTTCCTCATAGCTCCACCCGGGACTGGGGCCCAGCCATCTGCACTACAAAGGGACATCAAGCAGAGATGGCATTGAAACACCACCTCATGAGACAGTATTATTAGGCGTCGAAAATAAAGCAGTATCTTTGTGTATAATAAGCTAAGCATCCAACCCTAGATATAAATTACCAAGTTCTCCCTGGAGGAATTAACAGTGAGGTCAACCTAACTGCTTAGTGCTTGGTCAAGGGTCACATTTAAAGCTATGATGACCTGACTTGGTCCAGTTCATATAAACAAAATAATAATGTGTTCATATAAACAAAAAAAAAGTGAAAAAAAAATTTAAGAGATTATAAACAATATTGTAATGGATAAACCAAGAGCCAGGATGCATACTGGTCATGCTGAAAGACATATATATAAATATATAAAATGTTACATTTATGGAATACATTCATTTGCTGAAAGTTGTTACCAATGATCTTTGTGTACAGATTGAAGACAGAAATTTTAATTGCTTGTGACATTTCTATACATCAACTCGTCATGTTTTTGGCTTTGTGTCTGCAACTCAAATGGAGAGGGAAAGTTCACAGTGTGGTAGAAGAAGAAGGCAAAGTGTCTCTGTTCCTGGAATTCGTTCACAGGAATGCCTCCTCTAAAAATAAATTCCCTGGAAAGAAAAGAGAAGGGGGAGAGAAGTTAAGCAACAATTGTTTCTTTTATCAATTCAAAATGAATAGTGACATTTATGCAGCATATAAGCATAAATATCTCAAGATATATTATGTTTCTCATGTCAAAATAAGTTATGAATCTTATTTGCTATGATCATGGGCTTTTCTGGGGTCTTGTCCTTTACCCGAATTAACAGTTCCCTATACCAATGGAGGCAGCTGGAAGAATGAGTGCAAGGAAGAATGAGAACATATAAGAAAGGGAATCTTAAGAGAAAGGAAATACAGGAGCTGAAACTAGAAATGCAAGTGATTTTATAATAAACGGATTTTAGAAAAAATCTGAAGAATTGAAAAGAAACTAAGTGGAAGAAAATGGGCATGAAATCTTGCTGAGCTGCTGATACCAAACTCTAAATCAGAACTAAATTTAGAGTCATTAAAGTGTTTTTTTGTGTTTTCTACATTAATCAGATTTAATTGCTTTACTTGCTTATTGGCTTTCCTGCTCAGCAGGAAAACAATAGAACAATTGCCCCCTGTATATTATTTGCTCCCCTCTACATCTACTTTATAGCATATCTTCCTAGAATGTCTCCTCTTACTCATTCTCTCTCTAAATGAGACAATATTTCAATTTCCTTCCATAGAGTAGCCTTTGCGATAACACTTCTTTTCTGTTTGTGAAGCTTTCATTGATGTTACATCCTTTTCTGAGATAGAATGATAAGAAGTGAACCAAATATTCTGAAGAAGAATCTATAATTGATCTTCATAATGACAGTATCAGTTTCTTTGTGCTGTTTTCTTGTTTATTCTTCACATCTTGTTCTTGCAATTGACGTTTTGAACTTGAACTATTACTAGAGCAGAAGACATGAGCAGCTTAAATTTCCTTTCAATTGTACAACAGCCTGATTTTTTCAACAATTCAACTAACTTTCAGCTGTATACCCTTCCTCCAAGCATTCTGACCTCTCTGAAGGTGTTCAGAGCTTTCTCTAATTTTTTACAGCTCAAATGTTTGCTCCTCAAATATCCACGCTGAAGTAGTTCATCTTGCATCACAAGATGCATGCGAATCTCCTTTCTCCTCTCAGCTCCCATACAGTGAGTCGCATTTCATAACTTTCCAAAAATATTTTTTTTAAAAAACACAAAAACTGAGAACAAAAGCAAGGACATGGGATTTCAGGTTCCATTATAACTCTCTGAGAGGATGCAAATACATCAGCTCAAATTCTTTTTACTAACTTCTTTCACCAGCTGTGAGGAGAGAGAACTTGCCATCAAATTTTCTGAAATATTCAAAATATTATTTACACATGATAATAAATGACAATTTTTGGAAACAGTACTCCCAACTTAGTCCCCTCCTTTCCCTTAATCTGGAAGCCCTTACCCAGATACTGACATACAGCTATGCCAAGGGAAAACATATGTGCCTGTTTTGTGCATACCTTCCTACCACCAAGCCACCTACAGCTTTCCCTGGCACCCAACCATGCCCTCTCTCAATGCTTATGTCAATGCTTGTGTAAAGAGATGCTGCTCCTCTCTTTCCCACTCTTATTTTCCTCCTTGTTTCTGCAGTCTTTCATCTTTGCTAGCCCTCGGCTCCTCATCCCCAGCTCTCACCTCTCACTGCAGGTCCTCTGCCTTCTCCATCAGCAAGCTGCACTGCCTCCTGTCCCCTTCACCACGGGGATAAAAGTGTCTGGGAAGGGGACGATGCCTCCAGCCTGTCCCCTCCATCACTCCTGCTGACCTTGGTCCAGACAGTGTCCTGATCTTGGCATAATCACCCCTGCAGGTGTCACCCCAAGAAGATCTTAGCCTTTTTATTTGTACAACCACTTTAGCCTCTTGCTCCCCCAAGACTTTCTCATTTGGAAAGTGCACGCAGCTAACACAGTTAACAATGCTTTCCTGGAACCTTTTGCAATTCATTTCATCCAACTGCCTTTTCAATAGTTTCACAGTACAACACTTGCTGTTCTTTCTCCAGGTAGGATATCTAAAATTCCCTTAGAAAAAATCAGGGCAGATTGATGCTGCTTGTTGCTTACAAGTATATAATTTTCTGTTTGTATTTAAGGGCTATTCTGTTGTATTTTCCTTACAGAGCAGATTTTATAAATACATAAATATATTAAATTTGTTTGTTGTAAAGTGTTGCCTAAATTTACTCACATGCTGGTGCACCCCTCAATTAAATGACTCATACAGATCAATGACTCAAAGGCATTTTATATGCAGATATATTCTGTGTTTATCCTGCAGACCACCCACTGCCAGCAAATACAATTATAATTTCATAATTGGAAGAAATCTGGAGTGATGCAGGGTGTGTCTGTCTTGCTTGCTATGTATGTATGTGTACATATGTACCAGTGCACAGATGTATAAAATGAATATATGCATCCTCACTGATGTTGGAAAACAAAGGAAATGAAGTGAATTAAAATTTCCTGGGCAATATGATTGCAGCACATTCAAAAAGTAGCATATTTGCACCAAGTTCACTGCGAATGACTGTGGAGGTCTCCATTAAGTGCAAGGCTAATGGTACTCCAAACCTCCTGCACTGGTTTGCCTGGCTTTGGCAGAACATTTAAAGCACAGCACTCAGGGAATGGGATGGGGGAAGGGCAGTGCCGTGGTTCTGCCTCACCCATGGGCACACTTTTCTGTCACTTCATATCTTCTAAACAATTAAGATTAATTAAGGAAATAATTGCAGAGGATTAAATAATAGCATTAAATTCAGCAGGAATGTGTTTTTTCCAGGCTTTCAAAACCTAGCAGTACAAGTGCAGCAAAATAATATAATTAGAAATAATAATTTTGAAAGAAGACACCTTGCTGTGATGCAGTTTGTAGAAACAGTCAAAATGACTAAGTGTTTGCAGTGCTAGTAGGTGTTTACTTCCATACAGAGATGGCTGTAAATTTTTCATCAAAACATCTTTTAAAATAATCATGCTTCTTTTGTCTAAATCAAAGTTAAATTTTCTTGAAAAAAATTAAATGTGACATAAATTTTCTAGTTTTTTTGAAAGGTCATAATAACTTAGTAGTAAAATACTCTTTTCTCTTCTGGTACCTCATTTTCTCCTAAAAATAAGAATAATTTGTGTTTGCATTGCCATTAAAACTGAACACTGAATTATACAAGAGGAGAAAAAGGATGTGCTTGGTCTGAAAAAATAAGAGAAAGGTTTCAGTGAGGTAGCAGCTCTCTTTAGCCTCATTAATGAAATTGGAGTAGAACATCCTCACTGTATTAACAAGAACTAGCATTTAAGCTAGTGCTTGCAGTTTCTGACAGTGAAAGACAATGAAATAAGAGACCTGACTTAGAAGTTTGAAAACAATTTCGAACGTCTCCCAACAATTTTGAATTTTTCCAAACAACTCAAAATCTAAATGTTGATTTTCCTTTTAAAATAATGTTTTTGTTATATTAGAACTGGAAACATATTTGAAAGAGAATGGAAATGAAAACAATAATTCCTAATTTCACCATTTATTTTACATACATAATTGTAGACAGACATTACAGCATGAAGACAAACATATTTCGTAAATTAGGTTACTGTCATTCTCATGTCAGCAGAAGAGACTTTTCCAGGCTTCATAGCAAAGCCATCACAGGGAAAATGAATGGATCCCATGCAGCTGGGAAGAAGAAAACAGTTTTGACAACCAAGACCTTCAGTGTCTGGGAAGAGCAGAGGAGAAGCCCCATGGCTCTTTGCCTCCATGGAGAAATCATTGGTGTGGTTGTGAACTCCCAGGCAGCCAGCAAAGCACCAGGGGACTGAGAGGAACATAATGCAGCAGCTTAATGTGTGAGATTGTGACAGCTCTGAAAATGTAAAATTCCAGGTGTGTCTATGCAAGTGTGGTGTATATCTCTGTCCTTCTCTTTTATAGATAATGATTTTTCAGTGACTTTTTAAAAATAGTAAGCTAGAAAAATTTCAGTCAGTTGATGGGTACTCATGACAAATAAGTTTCTGTGCAGCTGATTGCATGTGTATTTCAGGCCATATATTAAAGGTTTTAGGCATAGATGGCAGTAGTTTTTAATGCAGGTATTCTTCAGTTATCAGATAAATCGACTGTCAGGGGCTGGTCTCTCTCACAGTCCCATGTGGTTTCTAGAGGAAGAAATTTAGCAAGGAAATGTTGTTTGAGTTTATTCTCCTATAAGCTTTAGGTAATGAGTTGTTTGATTTTCAGTTCATGTAATTTGGATAATTATTTTCCCATTCTTCCAGCTAACCCCTTTAAAAGAGTTAGAGATCTGCACTGGACACTTGTGATGGTATTTCTCAGAGGGGACACCATGATCTGCACATACCCATACCAGTGGAAAACCTCACTTAGGGTCTGGGACTGGAGATTTTGTTTTCCTCTCATGGACCTTTCCATGTTCATCCAGCTGTCTATTTAAATAACGTACTGAGGCTAAAAAAATAACCCCAAGCACTTATTTTGCTACCAAAAAAATCACCTAACAAAAACAGCTGATGGAGTGCACACAATGGACTTTACATGATGGGATATTGTGGTCACTTTTCATTTATTTTCAGCTGTTGGAAAATGCAATGCAGGTACCAATGAGCATGGTTTTAAAACAAAGTATCTGCTTTGTTTAAAAGGATGAAAAGGTGATACAAGTTCTTATATTAATGAAAACTACTACTAGTTAGAATAACTATCCAAGATTGAGATTTTGGACATAAAAGGTTAGGAAAAGCCTCACAAACTACTTAAAAAAATGTATATATTCAGTGAAAAAATGCACACCTTCTGCAAACAGCCTGTTAACATAAAATTTCTAGCCCCTGCCAAACTCCAGCAATTAATTTTTTTCCCTTTTATAAGTCAAGATTCACTCATTCAAGTCATTTATGTCAGTGTCTGGAGAAGGTGGCACATGGTGACTCCAATGAAATCCTCTGTATTGTGTCAAGTCTACTGCCTGCTGTGCCTCATCAACCATAGCATTTATTTCACATCTTACGTATTGTATTATTGGAAATGGAAAATATTTTCTCTTCTGTTTCTGTTTCGCCAGGTTATAGTGTCCGTGCATCACTGTATCACTCAGAGAATGCTACAGACCACACTCCAGTAAAGGTAAAGAAGTGAGATCACACACATCATGACTTTCCAGAGTTAAAGTAATAAGTAGTAATAAGTAGTAATTAATAATTAGTAATCAGTAATTAGTAATGCCAGCTGTTTGCCAGCAGCATTATTTAAACTTTATTTAACAGCCTACAAGGGTCCCACCAAGAGGGTAGTCAAAATATAAATGAGCATCTTGAACTGAGAGGTTTCCTAAGGATGGGCAATTAAAAACCTGCAGTCTTCATAAAGGGAACAACATAGGTAGTGCTGGCAAAACATTGAATCGTTGTGTTTTAGCCTCGGACTGCGTGGATCACCCACAGGGTGATTTTTCATGCAATTCAATTTTTCATGCCTATCTTGCAAGTCTTGACTGTGGCCATGAGTTTCGATTAATGTGGGCCACTAGAAACTGTTTATCGGCACAGGCGTTTATCAGGCTTTCTGATAAACTATCTCCATCTTTTTCATCTTTGTGGCATCACATTGAGGCAGAACATTGAAAAGTCCAAACAGAATTAATTGCTGCAGAAATAGCTCTTGACAATGACCTACCTGTGAAAACATATTCATGTTGAAACTCCCAAAGGAGTAAGTTGCCTGATTAATACTGGTTATTTCTCCTCTTTCTCTTCTGTGAAGCCTGTGTCCTTACACCTTGCTGAAATTTAGCAAAACCTCCACTGACAGATCATGGTCATGCATGATACATTTCAAAGAGCTTTCTTGCACTCTTGGCTAGCTTAACCTAGACTTAGATTGGATGCTGTATGCAAAAAAATTATATACTATATTTAATCAGTCTGCTGAAACATCTAGTCCTATTCAAGAGCTTCCTTCACATGCAGTTATTGAAATATGGTGTGCTGTAAAAATGACCTCTTCCTACATGGCAGCCCACACCATGAGGCTACTAAGGAATTTTCTGAATATTTTCAAAATATTTGCAAAACCACCTTTCACTTTGACAAGAACTACTGAGAACTTCACCCAGAACACCCTGTGACAAAAAAAAACCCTGATGGTTGCTGCTTGCTGTGGTGTAAGAAGGAATCATCATTTTCCAGACTAAGTGCAAATAATAAAGCTCACAGCGAAGGTGAAGCAAGCAGCTCCTTTCACCTCTGTAATTATTTTTACTGTCTTTTTTGGCCTTAGCTCTGTTGCAGCCCTTCAGTCAGATTTTTAACTTCCATCAGCCATACTTTTACACTTTTCTATCTTATGTTGTTCTAAAGTCCTGATCAAGATTGCAATGAAGGAAACCTATAAATTAGTTTAACAAGACATTGTTGTGTGCCCACCATCTTTCTGGTTTGTGGTCTTTGCCCCAGTCACTAGGTACAGGCATATTTGGCCTGGAAAAACAAACCAAAACAGAATTTTACCCTGATTTACTCGTTGGAGTTTTTTACAGCAAACTGTATGAGTAAAAGAGGCTTGAAATTGCATCAATTTCTCTTGAACTTTTGGGCAATTTATGTTTGCACATTCTCGACTTTAGGCTTTCCTCTGACTGCAAGAGCTTTGTCCAACACATTACTGCATCGTACTGTAGGACTTTTCATCGCTCTTCAGTAGGCCTCATTTATTATACAGTGTTGTGTCTGATTGTACTTGCTTTCAAATTTTCAATTTGCATCCTCCAGTTAAGTTTTACACCCACTGAAGGATCAGAGCAACTCTCTTCAATTAAAGCTTTTCTTTGTACATGATTGGCGATGACAAAAATTCAGGAACAATAATAGAAATAAGGCAAAGGTGGCTATGATGACTCTGAGTGCTTGTTCTGGTTTTGGCTAGAATTAAGTTTTGTATTTGTGCTGGAAGCAGTGTTGATAACACAGGGATGTTTTCGGTATTGCTGATCAGGGCTTGCACAGCATCAAGGCCTTTTCTGCTTCTCAGCCCATCCCATCAGTGAGAAGACAGGGAGTGGACAAGAAGTTGTGAAGGGACATAACCAGGACAGCTGACCCCAGCTGACCCAAGGGATATTCCACACCATATGGCATCATGCTCGGCACATAAAGCTGGAGGTAGAAGAAGGAAGTGGGACTTGTTTAGAGGGAGAATGTTTGTCTCCCCAAGTAACCACGGTTTGTGACAGAGCCCGACTTCCCTGGGACTACTGAGCACCTGCCTGCTTGTGGGAAGTGGTGGATGAAGTCCTTGTTTTGCTTTGCTTGTGTACATGGCTTTCATTTTACCTATTAAACTGTCTTTATCTCAGCCAACAAGTTTTCTCACTTTTACCCTTCTGTTCACTCCCCTATCCCATTGGCAGGGAGTAAGCAAGTGGCTGTGTGGGACATAGCTGCTGTCCAGAAATTAACCATAATGATGCTTTTTAAAACAGCTACATTTTCAGCTAAAAACATAAGAAAAACCTTTGTTTGTGGCCTTAATCAATCTTGAACTGTCCTCTAAATGAAATGCACTTTTCATTTTGGATGTATAGTTTCTTCCAAAGCATTAGTGTTTTTGGCTGGCTAACCACTACCTTCCTCCTACCAAATTATTAATTATACAATTTATCAAAGGAAGTAGTCAGATAAATGGTTTGTCCTGTCTCTTTTGCCTTTTTGCTCTGTCAAATCTTCTTCCCACTCACAAGGAAGGATGAATATCACACCATATTCTTCTTCAGCCTTAATCTGAAAGAATTTGAGGTTTGGTGTTCATTTCTTAAGGGTGGGAGGAAGGAGTGAAATTTTGGGGCAGCCTTTACATGGAAAGCTAACATGAGCTACAGTGCTGTTAATTGTCCTGAACCTGAGTTTCCTGATAGGAGGAAAGCCTGTAGGGATTTTTGGAGGGAGGCATACTCAATCATAATTTTTTCTGTACTCCTCTGACATTTATTTTTCTACCATTGCCAGCTCATTTGACCCTGCTGAGCTGAGGGAATAAGCTTTTCAGAAATTAAGTTATTAACAATTTAAAAATAAAAATAGGTACTTTGGTTCCAATTCAGCAGTAGGAAAATCATTCTTCTTCTAAAAAAATGGGGGCTCTAAAGTCTGGCAATTCATATTTCACACTTCTAGATTGAACAGCAGAACTCTACCTGCTAGGGCTCTGAAGAACTCCTTCCAGTGCCCATTACTAATAACACCCTTCTAGAATCCATTCTGTCTTAAATTCTTCTGCTGTTTGCTCAAAATCATGCAAATCACACACAGCTCAAAGCTAAGTTTAATTCTTTGCCTTTGTCCCCATACACAGCCATGTACTCATGTACAGCCACTAGCTATCCAATTTGATCAGCTTTCAGAGTGGAAAGGAAGAATTATTAATTTTGTTTGCTATTCTTCTTTTCATTATTCTCCTTAGAAAAAATAATTATTTCCCTGTGGTAACCAAAAAACTTCATAAAGTAGTTTAATTCTGTGAGTTCAGCAGAAATTCAACTCTTAATAGTTCCTTCTGGGCCAAGGAATAAGTAATGAACTCAATCCTGCTACACCTCCTCTTTATTAAGAGTGTGTTTTGGAAAGTGGAAAATACAGTCTGTCTTGCTTGATTGCTTGAAATATTGTGATCCCACACCAGCTCTGGGTTTTAATTTTGATATTCTGATTATTATAAAAAATGCATCTGAGTAAGCAAGGAATTTTCCAAGTGCTTTCTCTTCTTACACTGTGCTCAGCACAGAGTGACTCTTTCCCAGACCTGTGTGTTGCTGTGCCTGAAGCTCAGCCCTGACAACGACATGACCACCTCCAGCTACACAACACACTGACCTCACCTAATGAACCCATCCCCTCAGTCCTACACAATACAGGTGATAAAACTGTGTGCCTTTCACTCCTTAACTCTTCTCTTTCAAAATTATTTGGACTAGAAAATACTTACCAATGAAGGTGTCCAATCCATATCTCCTTGGAAGCCACCTGGACACTGATGTGTGCCACTGAGCAGAATGGCTCAGGTTTTCTAATATTTCTTTCACTTTGATCCCCTTGTGAAACAGTTTGTACCAAGCATTTGTCACTTCAAGTTTCACAAGTGGGGAAAAGAAGCACTTGCTGTGTCTCCAAAAGCTGTGATGAGATGATGATGGTGTTTCTACCTAAGAGATGATGATTTTCCCTTGCCACAGTGAAAATTGCAGCAGTGTATGAAGAAGTCATCTCTGTAGCTGACAGAACAAAACATATCCAAAAATGTTAGTATGGGCACAGACAGGTGTTCATTGTAATCAAACCTTTCTAGACGGAGAATTCTCAATGTAATTTTTCATGGAAAAAGTATTTAAAGGGCAGAAAGAATTTGGAATAGGTTAGAATAAATCTTCCGACTATCTGGGAACGGTTATATTACGTAACAGTTCTTGATGCACAAAATTTTACAAATACTTTTTAAAAAGTTTGATGTGGTTGTATTGATTGCAATGAGAGGATACAGGCAGCTGATACTTTACTCGTATACCTTTGTTATCAGTTAACCCTTTTTAAGGACCACATTTTATATGTACTGATGACATCAAAGAGAAAAGAGACAAGTTTTAAGGGGAAAAAAATTATGTTTCAAAACAATGAAAGGCTCTTTAAAGCTGTCTCTACATTAAAAAAAAAAAGTGGTACTTCAGTCACAATCCACTCATCAGTGCTTTCTACTGGCTAATGGAAGCTGTTCAACATGCAATATGATGAGTATCTTTCTTCTGGGTAGATTACTATCCATTTTCTAAGAGAAATATAGAGCAGTAGGTCCCTGTTCTGGCTGCAGACACATAAATGTAGGTTTGATGACAACTGCTATACCATCTTCTGAAAAGCAGTACTCAAGCCTGCATAGAATATTCTGAGTTATTTTAAGAGGGAAGTGTTGCCTTTCAAGTGGAAGAGTTATAGTCTCTATGATATCTCCTTTCTGTCTTTGGAGACTGCATATGTGTGCAGAATGAAAAAAAGCTTATGCTCACAAAATGGTTTTGTCATGTTAATTGGATCCAACCCAGCATGAGATTTACTATTTCAGTTTAGATTATATTATTTTGACAAATATGTTGCATATGTAGGACAAAAATAATAACTACATTTTATTACCTGCCAGACAGAACTGATGGAAGTGATGAATTCTGAGTTTGAAGCCACTACACTTTTAATTAAAGTTAAGAACTATGGTGCAGTCTGGCCACATTACTAAATTCACTGTTTTATTGTTAAATTATTTTTTGCTATTAAAGATAAGAAAGTTGTCATATGCATTTGTTTCATTTTAGTGTGCTTTCAAATCTGTTGGTAGCATTCAAATGTTGCTCTTAAATAACTAAGTTGTTCCAAAGTTAAGTTAATATAAAGGGTTTTTTTAATGTAGTCATTATTCCTCATGATATTATTTTTTTGCTACTGTTAGAAGAAGTAAGTGCTCTCTTTAGTCAAATATTGACCAGAAGAGCATCTGCAATTGTAATCACCTAGTATGCTTTCCCCAGAATAAATATTTATAGATTAAAAAAAAAATCCTATTATCCTCCTATTCCAGTTACACAGTTAGTCTAACTTCATGGACTCATCCACAGACATTTTTATTACTTCACTGTCACAATGGGAGCCTAATGGAGTCTGCCTACTAATAGCATTTTACATTATTGTTGCCCTAAGTCTCCTGCTTCAGGCAGGCAAGTAAACTCCTACTGCTGACAGGTACTGCCTAAAAAGAGTGTTGAAACCGTGTAGACTCTCAGTTGGGGCTGCACTGTCAGGGCTATTTCAGAGCTCAAGGGAAGGCTGATGTTTATGTCTACATAGTTGGTGCCACAGATTTCTGATTACTCATGTCAATCCACAGGTCACATTTAGATGATTAGCTGTCCCAGTTCTCCACTATACACTACAGCTTCTGGAATAGGCCATGTTCAATAAATGATAAGGCAAAAGTGGAAAGAGGGTTTCAGTCAGCTCTTTTTCCCACCCAATCTCATTTAGTTCAGTTTAACTGCTTTAAAAAGTTCGATTTCTATGAAGGTTAGAAAGAAAACAAGCAAGTCTCTTACCTAGAAGGCAGATAAAGATTTGAAGAAACTAAGAACTTACTTGCCAAGTGTTGGCTTCCCCTTACCCTGGAATGCCAAGTTCTGTGTTCTGGGATTGAGATTTGAGACCTCAGGGTTTCAGAGTAAATTCTGAAACAGAAGGGACCTCTCCATAACCCCCATGCAATCACCTTGATTCCTTTCCTCCTTGAGCTTTTGGGAACCGGTTTTGTTGTTCTCACTTGTTGACAGCTCTTTGCTTGCTTGATAAAGAAAGGTATCAGCAAACTGGAAAAAAATTAAAGGATAGGATGAAAAAAAACATATCCTGGATGTATATACCTGGGCAAAAGCATGATGGTCTACAAATAGCTAGGAGTTTAAAGGATGGATTTTAAAGACAGTGTTGGGATAACAGAAGTCATCTTTTATGAAATATCAAGATTTTACCATCAAATTATTGAGGTATGTTTGTAAATGCTTAAAAATAATGGGCTCTTGGAAGTCTCTCTCTTTCCCCTTATCTTCCATATTTCCAAAACATGAAAGGAATAAGCCATCCTTTCTATAGATTATGTAATTACATGCTAAAGCAGCATTTGAAGATATTACAGTTAATAACCAAAGAAGATTCTTAAATGCAAGCTGTCCAGAAAATTAAGATGGCCATAATCAGAGCTAGAAGCTGCTGAAGTCATGATCAGGTATCATCTCAATGCCCTTGTCAGCAAGGAGTAGGACACAATCACTACCCTTGCTAGAAGGGATGGCTCAAGAGGGAACATGGAACCATGGACTCACATTTAGCATGCACTCCTTGGGAGAAGTTCACAGGAGCTAGGTATGAATTTTTAAATAGTTGGCAGCCACTCCCAGAAGTGCTTCTGATCTGCAGCCAATGCAGCCA
The DNA here is from genome assembly GCA_013397075.1 of Rhabdornis inornatus. Lineage (NCBI taxonomy): Eukaryota > Metazoa > Chordata > Aves > Passeriformes > Rhabdornithidae > Rhabdornis > Rhabdornis inornatus. The sequence goes on from VWZS01005050.1 coordinate 258,758, forward strand.
AGTCCATCAACTGGTTTTGCACAGCCATATTCCTTCTTATGCTTTTTGGGTTTACCACTGTGAATCTTTCATTGCTTCCTGAATCTTTCATTGCTTTCTTCACAGTGTTATAGTTCCATCAGGAGGGATTGACATGACCCACTACAAAGCCTGTGACTTGCACTGAGTGAGTGCCTGGCAATGGTACAGCACAGTCAATAAGCTCCTGGCAGAGGTTCTTGGTCTCAGTTTTGCCCAGAAGGACACCAGTTTCTGTGCTCCCATGCTGTTCCACACTGCAAACCAAAGCATAGCAAACACTGATTAGGACATTTGCTTTGAAGGTGCACTCTTGATCTAATGAAGCTTTTAACATATGTAAAAATCCTCTTAAAACTAGGATACTTTACTTGGACACTCTGAGGATGACAAATGAATCAAATTTCAGTACCTATCATCCTGTACAAATGTTTTAGTCATTGTGTTCAGGCATTTAAAAAAGAAAATAAAGATAGATAAAATAATAACTTTTTCCCCAGAAATCCTCTTCCAGGTCACCGTAGGTTTGGGGTTGTTGTTCCGTCCGTGGAGATAGCAGTTCTCAGGGCGTCAGCCACCAGTTAAATTTGGTATCTGTTGGCAGCAGTGCCTCCATGAATCCCTGAGCCAGGGAGTTTAATGTCTTTTTTGTAAAGCTCCAGATATTTTCTTACTTAACCAAAGAAAGTCTTTTGGATCTTTTTGGTAGCTTCCATGGAGGCCAATGCCACAGTTCAGGAGATCAGTATCCAGAAGCTTGGCACTATGGTATCCAACAAATAGAGAAAGAAAAAAAGCACCAAACTAAACCAAGGAAAAAAAGCAAAAATAATAATTATAAGTAAATTCTGCATAACAGAATCCCACCAAACCTTAAAGTTTCAGAATCAAAATGTAAGGATGCCACATTTCATGTTCAGAAATGTACAGGTAGTACTTTCTTAAAAGGAACATCATTTTAGTGATAATTCTTGCTGATTTATTGGGCATCATTGACTTCTATCTGCTGATGACAGTGCTTAATTGGCTGCTTCTGTCTCTTTTGTCTGCTCTCAGTCTTTCATACAAACACAGCAAGTCCCCAGCAGTAGCCTTTTACAGATAATTTCAGACATTTATTCTTTTGACCAAGAGTAGGTGAAACTCCCATATTCACCTCCCCACAGGTTAGCAGGCTGTCACACTAAAAAATAATTTAAAATATCTATACCACTAAAATTTAAGCACGAAACATACCCTCCTGAAATAAATTAGTGCAATATAGCCAACTTTGCAAAAATAAATAAAAATAAAGCAATTCACCATATGGGACTCTGTCAAGCTTTCTTCCAGTGAGTCTAGGCTAGTCATCCCAAAACACCTCCTTCTATCTGACTGGTTTTATTTTTAAAACATATAAAGGCGAAGCAGCAACAACAACAATAATAATATAAGGACTAACTCAGTATTTTTCACAACAGGGTGCTTCCTGTGCAGCAGATGTATGTAAAGCCAGAGTAAGACAGGCAAGTGCATAAACGCTTCTTCTGTTCATCTACATACACAAGGGCAAATACAGCTCAAACAAAAAGATTAATTTAAGGGAATTTTCCCCAGCTTTTGATTTTTATTGCAGAGCATCCTCTAGTCTGAATAATAAGGGCTACAGAAGTTCCCTTATAATTTGCATATATAGATCATAACTTCTCCTTAATCTGCAGCATATCTTTCAGACAGACTACCTTTTGGATAGTAAGCTTTAGAGGCTGGAGAATCCTGTATTTTTCTAGGCAAATTAGTACAGTATTTTTTACTCTTGCTACTAAATTGCATATAATTTCTATTCTGAATTTGTCTAAATTTAATTTCCAGGCATTGGATTTCATTATCCTTATTTTACTAAATTAAAGAAGTCATTATAGGAAGTCTTCTCTCCACTGAAATACTTCTGAAGGCCACGATCACATCACATGTTTGACTAATTAACTACCCTGAGTCCCTCAATTCTCTCTAGACCTCAAACCAAGCTTGTAGGTCTTTCCTGAACTCCTCTAATATTTCAGCATCATTTTCCAAAGTGTGGGAAGAATCAGACATGGCCCTGCTCCGTAGGAGCGTCACTGTGGTGAGGCTGTTACTTTCCCATCCTGTCCTGGCAATTCTCAGCTCAAACTTCCAAGGACTGAGTTGACCTTTGTGGCTTCAACACTGCAATGAGAATTTGCATGCAAATTATTTGGCTCCTAGATGTCTGACTTTTATTTAGATATGCCAAAAGGCATTTCTCTCTGATAAACCTGTGTAACTGCTTTGTCGTTAGCAACACATAGAATGTTACCTGGTTTTGTGTAATTTACTTTTTTCCTGATAAGGACATTTTATATTTTCTCCAGCTCATGCTTAGGGTTACTGAAAAGCGAAAGGAGCTCAAAAAACATATATGCATAAAGGGATTCTACAATTTGAACATAATGAAGCGAACTTTAGGTTGTACAATGAAGCTTGTTTGCTTTGTGAGACAACATAAATGACCAAACTATTTGAAGATGTTTAAACTCTATATAATACATCATTACTAAAAAAAGTCTAGTTTTAATTGAAAATTAAATCTAATTTGTTTGAGAATAATAAATTCCCTACTCAGGCTCATGTGAATTTGCATGAACTGAAATTCCACCCTTTGGGTTACCCTAAGGGACACTCCCATACAGCACACATACAGCTCAGGCTGCACACCATGTCACATAGTCAAGGTTGAATTCTGAATAGTATTCTTTACTTCCAAATTTCTATAATTTTTCTGCAAATCTTTCTTCACCAGTGATCCTGAAATGTTTAAACACTTTGAATTCCCTTCCTGTGCCTGGATTTCACCTGTGATGTTTATTTCAGTGCAGTATTTTAACTTCCTCTACCCTTAAAAAGAGGCATCCTGCAAACTTAATCAGGAAACCTGATGCCTGCACAAACAGCAAATGCAGGGTTCACAGCAGACCCTACTTTGCAGTGGGTTTGACTCACATTTTCAGTCCTAAATACATTAAATGCTAACTCCAAAATGATGACTTCAGTGAAGGAAAAGCCATTATTTGAAATTGGTTTAGTCTGAAAATGTACCTGTAAATTCATTTGATTTCTGTTCAGAAGATCTAGTGCCTAAAAGCAGTCAAATATCAGGCGCCCAGCAGGAGTGGGGCTTGGTTGTCCTTTTGGAAGGGCAGTGTACAAAAAATGCCAGAAAGCATATCTGGGTCTTGGCTGTATCCCAGCTACCACTTCAGTCCTTCCTCATTCCTTCTCTGGGTCTTGCTGAAGAAGCTGGAACTGGAGAGCAGGGAGTTAGAAGGATCTCAGTCTGATTTTAGTATTTATTTGGGGCTTGTTGAACGGGGTGTTTGTAAAGAAGTCTACTTTCTCCATGTGAATGGAACCCTAATTTTATCTGCAAATCTCAGAGAGAAAATTAGAAGTGGAATCCACAATGCCGCTTCCAAAGTCATTTTGTGGAATAGTTGTATTTTCAGAGCACTCAAGAAGGTACTTTGCTAATTTTGACATACTTTGACTATAAAAACTACTCATTGAAAAATACATGTGTCAGATTCTCTGTAGATTTTTTAATACAATCATGATGAGCAAATTAAATGAAGAAGACTTCCAGGGAGGGTAAATTCACTTAACAGTATGGGGAAAACGTAATTTTATACTTAAATAAAACTCTGGTCAGGATGAGCATACATGAATCCATATTTTTTTCCATATTTTGGGAGAGTTTCCTCTGATTCAGACTTCTTCAAGTTTTTGTTTTTCCTTCGTAGGATACCTAACTGATGAAAAAAATTACAAAAGGAGTTTTAAAGACTGACAGGGTGTTGGGTTTCCTACTTCAGTATAGTGACGTGATTCATTCCTGGCTGAGAAATAGGCACCTTTAATCACACTTAAGAGGTTTCCATGAAAGGGAAGATACAATCACTGCAACCAATACAGTAAAAGTTAAACTAAATTCCAGTCTTGTCTAATTAAGACTGTACACACTGAGGAAGCACCGGATGTTCTGTCAGGGCAAATAGATTATTTTAGATTCTTTTCCTATATTCAGAACGCATAACTGAAGGAACTGCATGCTCAGACATTACTCTGTACACATGGATAACCCAAAGTTCAGGAGCATTCTTTGCATTATGGAAATGCTATCTCTTCTTGCTTCCTGAAAAATCAAGGTATTTCTTCCCAGGTAGTCGGAAGAAAAAGTATTGATATTATCTGAAAATTTCCCAGGCTAGGGACACAGGTTCTGGTGCCAAGTCTTATTAGAAACATAAGTTATAATTTCATTTGACCTTAATGAAAGCACTGTAGTTAAATCCAGGGTAATCATTTTATGAGACAGAGCTAAATCTCTCCAGAATACTCGCACAGTAATCAACTAAAGCAAATTTTCAGTAATGTCAGAGCAGCAGAAGCAGATCAGCAGAACATACCGAAGCCATAGTAGATAAGCTGGTATGCTTATTTGTCACGTGTCTATCTAACTAACCAGCTCAATTACTTCCACTGAAGGTATCTGAAATAGAGAAAAATAACTCAAGTTTAGAAAATAGTTATTCTTACAGCTGTTACTCTAAGTGCTGTTTGACAAATAATGCATCAATATAATATAACAACTATTAACTTAGTCACACAACTGTTGCTGGGAATGTGCTCCTTATTTACCCAGCTGTGAAAATAAATTAAGACATTCCCTTGATAATTGGGATACATTAATTGTCAAATGTATCGTTATGTTAATGACATCCCTTGAGGGTGAGCTACAAGATGAAGTTTACTTGGGAATTTTTACAGCAACACATATAATTGCAGATTTCAGAAAACATTTTCTTTGAACAACTACAATGCACTACTTCCTATGATCATCATTCTTATGTGTAATTATCTTTTAATAGTCCCTTTAGAAAGCTGATAGGTCTAATCAGAGCTTGCATAATTTCTGTTTAATATTTAGGAAAGTTAGCAAGTCTTCACCAAAGGAAAATATCTCTTGCAAATAGTACAACTCAGCTCATAACACGTATCACTGAGAGTTTTTATTTTCTGGTAAAATTCATGTTTTGTTAAATCAAACTAAATTTGACTATGGGAAGTCTGGAAATTTATAACTTTTTAAAATAAATATTAATATTCATAAGTATGAAATACACAGGAAACAGAATTCTTGCCAGCAGACAGATATAATCATCTGTGCAATCAGCAAGAACACTGGTTATAAATAAACAGTCTTTGGTTAATGACTCCATGCCAGTGTTCTTCAGCTGTTGCAGCTCCAGATGCGGTCCTGCACAGGGGCAGTCACAGATCTGTACACTTCTACCGAAATGCAACTTGGAGCTTGGGCTGATGCAGCAGCAGCCCTCTGGTTCTGTCACCATGAGATTTACTGAATGATAGATTTCCTCTTTTGTTTATTGTGACAAAAATTGCTTGCTAGAAATGGTTCAATTATACTCAACTGCCTTCAATTTTATAGAAGTGCCTTTTACTGAGAATGTAAAGCCTGCACCCCTCTTGGCCCATGTCTACTATTGGTCTCAAAGCCAAAATTTCTGATACAAGGAGGTATTCATGCAGTCTGCAGTTTGACTAAATTTCTTTCCTAAATTTGATCACACAAAAAGAGATAATCTAGCCCACTGGTATACGGTATATGGTATACGGTATAGCCCATTGGCTATAAATAAATATATTTATTATTTGTGCCTTTAATTGTATCAAAATATTTTTAAGACTAATAGACAGATGGATATTTATTGTATGTAGTTCCAGCATCCAGAACAAACAAGTCTGAAATGTTTTCAAAGCATTTTAATGGGTAAAAGCATAAGAAAAAAATGTTATTAGTGCAATAGGGGGTGAGAGACCGTTTCATGTGCACTAACTTTCTTTTTAAATTAAATTTAATTTGAAATGCTATCTGTATAGAAGATTTTATTGCAGACCAGATTGCTGACGCGCTGTGGAAAACCAGATTGAAGAGAGCTAAGAAGCAAGGTACAGGACTACTCAGCTTCATGTGGTGTGATGGGGGCTTTGAGCATTTTCTTGTTCATGCAATCTTTAACCTACAGAAGATCTTCAAGTTATAGCTAAATACACTTCTTATAAATGACAATGCATGTGATTTTAGCAAGAATTAGAATACAGAAGATACATTAAGCCATAGCTGCGGTAAAAAAAAAAAAAAGATGGCTTTGTGGTTAGGATGTAGTAGTGAAATTCTCAAACCCTGAGATGTATCTTCCTTTGTGTCACGTTCCACTGCATTATGTATGTTAAATGTGAAGGCTACCATCAAAACCATATCTTCTGAAAGTTATTGCTTTCAGGGAGAAAATAACTGCATGACAATTATCATAGAATACTGGGTTGGAAGGGACCTCGAGGAACATCTAGTCCAAACTCTTTTGCCAAAAACACAGTCTAGACAAGGTGACCCAGAATCCTGTCCAGCTGAATCTTAGAAACATCCAACACCATGGAATCCACATTTTTGCTCTCCCCACCCCTGAAACACAGTGCTAAAATCTTCCCTAAGCCTCGTTTTCCCAAGACTGGACAAATGCAGTTTTCTCAGATTTTTCTCAAGTGACAGATTTTCCTGTCCTTTGGTCATCTTTGTGGCCCTTCTACGGACCCTACTAAATTCTCTGAAACTAATATTTGTCACTACAATAATACCCATTGTGAATTCCAGCGAGTTCAGAGGAAATTACTCAATATCTTGTCTGTTCCTTGCAGTGTAAAAAAAGCATAATACCTGTTAATCCACCTGTCAGGTGCATTTAAGGCAAACATACAGATACCTGGAAAGGAGAGGCTTCAAAAACACAAATCCAGATAAGCTATCCCCAGTCTTAGATACTGTCTAGATGTTGTGCATGCCTCTTCCTGACCCATCAGACAAATTAGATTTCACTCACCATACCTTTGACATTGGACTTGTGCCACTACTTTAGCTGTGATTTTCTGGATTTGCTTCTTTGCCCTTCTCACTGCTGTTTTTCCTTTTCAGGCATCAGACATGTACATCATGTAACTACTTAAAGCTACTACCTGACCATTTTAAAATATAATTTTTCAACAGATTCTTAACAATTATTTAGAAGAAGAGGATTAAAAATTATGTTTTTATGTTATTTCTATGTCTTTCAAACAAATAAAAAAGAGACAGAAAGAATTGGCTTTCTGGGTGTGTCATTTTAAAATACGATCTTAAAATATAGTACAATCTAAAAATTATTCACTAATGAAATTCTCGATTTTCTCTTTTTTTCCAGAAAATTATTACTTCACACTTGATTCAGGATAATTTAAATATAGTTTCCTTATGAATTCCAAGTATACATTTGTACTTCAAAAACTCCTAATCAGAACAGGATTAACAAAAACTCCTAATAAGAGATAAGTAGATCAGCAAATGGAGATTTGAATCATTAAAGATGCAATAAACAGATGTTCATCATGATATATATAGCTCATACTCAAAAAAAGAAATTACTTCAAGACTTTCATTACAATGCCTTGAGTACCTAAATTTTCTTATAAGGAATTAATGGGTATCTGCCTGAAACAAGGTGTTCAGCCCTGAGCTGATAGTCTCCTTTAAAATCCCAGCCCAAAAAATCCTGCTTCTTGCTTCCTATTCTCTTTTGCCTCAGAACATAAATTATTGGTACAGAAGCAGTAAGGAGGTAGCTTCTTAATTTAGCACTGACTTAGCAATTTTTAGAGATTTTACTACACTTGGAAGGATACCAAATAGTGACTGTTCGAAACTAATATTTATTTTTTTCTCTTGTGATCAAATGGTCAGATTGGGTGGTGCATCAATCCTGGATGGTGATCTGGCTTTCACCATGTCACTGTCCTGGCACCTGGCTCTGTACTTCAGAGAAATCTGGGACAATTTCCCTATACGCCCTATTAAGTGCAGTGTTGGTAAAAAACAATTGCAGCACCGTTACACTGCAACTTCATTTATGGTGTAAATACATGTGTGCATCTGCGAAGAGAAAAGTCTGTACCTAGTGCTGTTCCATGCTCCACAGCACAATCTGCAACAAACATTATCTGGTCAGCTGTGTCTCTACAACAGACACTCTGTCTGAGCAAAGACACTCTCTAAGCATGAATTGAGTTACCCTCAGTATGAAAAGCAATTTATTGATCCAGTCCCTGATAGATATCCTTTTGACTCAATTTTTACCTACTGTTAGCAAACCATAGAGCTTTAAAGGGAAAATTCAATTACTGCTGTTCCTCTTGGGTACTGTGTATCTGAATGACCTAGAGCTTTAAAAGCATACGAACTTGTTAGAGGAGTCCTATTCTGTAGAGTGGGGAAATGGCTTGAAAGAAACAGAGGGAAAGTGGTACCTTGCTTCTTTGGGAAGATCAAAATTTAAATCCTTGTTTTTTCTGAGACAAATGTAAGAGAAAATTTCAAGCAGCATGCCAACTCGTCACCATCAGGCTGTAAGCTATTTATTTTCCCACATTTCAAGGGAAAGAAGGACCTGTGTCAATCTCTGGACAAAAGAAAAAAAAAAGCTGAAATCTCAGAAGTAATTCCAGCTTAAAGATGCATAGCTACTATTGGAATTTTCCTTTGGAAAAAGTGTTCTTCAAATGAACGATGCCTAGATTTATGATGACAACCCGTTTATTAAGTTTTTGATATACCAGAAAGATTCCTGCTTTTCTGTTTGCTTTAAAGTGAAGCTAATACACCTTAGAAAGCTTTTGTGTCATCCTAATCAGGTGTATCAGTCCAGGGCTGGGGGTAGAGCCTCACTTTCTCTGTATTCACCTTCCTTTTTTCTCCTCTCCCCCATGTTTAGATGTACTTTCTTCTAAGCATTGCTTAGGAAAAAAATGTTCCTGTCCTTTCTTCATTCAGATGAGTGATTAGAACTTCCAATCTTTCTCTAATATGTGTGACAGGTTGGACTTGGGCCCTGGTTCCACGGCTGGATCTGGCAGCATGCGTGCCCTTCTGCAGGGGCTGGCTGCTGTCAGCATGCAGCCGTTCACGTTTGTGCTGCCTACCGTATTTCTTGTGAGTAGCCACTTGGCCTCTCTCCATGCAGCTCACTTTGCTTTCATGCCAGTTAAACAAGCAGTAACTACTTTATTTTCCCTCTTCTTTATTGTTTTATTCTGTTATTGCTGCTTTAATAATAGCAGGTGAGTGATACTGGCAATAGTCTTCCCAGAAATGCCAAAATACTAATTGCTGGCTTCCACAGGACAGTATAGAGTTCAAATTCCCAGGACTCATTGCTGTAACACAAAACATAAGGACTTCTGTTAAGACAAATAGAGCATATTAATAAAAAGAACAGTCATTAATGATAAATGGCTCTAGGTGCCCATTATATAACAGGCATATAGGGGTTTGTGACCTCAAATACTCACATGCATTCAATATTTACAAAGAATTACATTCTTCCACAGTAGCAGTAATACAAGGAAGTTTATTTTTTCATGCTCAGATTTCATAAAATAACATCTTCAAGTATAACTTCCCTATCCTCAGTAAAACAAGAAAGCTTTTGTGTATTGCAGCACAAACACAGAATTCAGATCCTGGGGAGCATCTTAAATATATCAAGATGAATAAAATATTCTATGATTTTAATATGATTTAATATAGAGTATGGCAAAAATTATAAGGCAGCATTTGCCAGAATTTTTTCAGCAAAGTCTTAATCACCAGAGGAAACACTTACTATGAAAATCATGCCATCATAGACTTTGATAAATGGTGAAGATAAATTATGTGAGTTAACAAAAAACTGAAATCAGAGTATGTTTGATGGATTCAGAGCAGGAGTTGAAGTTAAAGAGTAACACAGAGAGAAGGAAAGATTTCAGAGCAGCAGGAAAAGAAAACCCATATTTAAAGGAATAGACAGATAGATGGGAGTTTTATTCCAGTTCTACACTTGACTTGCAACATGATCTCGACATCTCTGACATTTCTTGATGTCTCTGTCAGGTTTGGTATAATGATATGGTACTTTTCTTGCAGAAAATTCCTATTAAATAGATGCTTTCCACTGCTTTTTGTTTTGTTTTGTTTTGTTTTGTTTTCGCTGGAAACAAAAAAATCACTGAAACCTGTTGAGTAAAAAAAACAAAACAAAGCTGTAAATGTAAAAGAGAAAAAGAAAAAGAGGTTCCAAAATAATTCTTCCTTTGCATTTTCATATTGTCATCAAGGATTTTCAAGGAATGCCATCACCTTCCCCCACCCCCCCAAAAAAAAAGCACATATTTCAAGAAGAAACACATCTACCAATAAAATCGTTTTACTACAAAAACACAGCTCAGATTTGGCCAGCCAACAACAATACATGCCTACTTATCTATCTATCATGAAACAAGAGCTTTCAGAGCCCAAAAGGATGTGGATTTCAGCTGACCAGGTGGGCTCAAAGACACAGAGCTAGCACATAACAAGCTCCCTGCTGAGGGTACCCCCATCTCCCTCCAGCCTCTGACCAGCAGCATGACATACCTTTGGATGCACCCATGACAAACCTCCTAAGAATATACAGCTCAAAACAATTTTCTCTTAGCAACAACTCAGCACGATTCCTTCAATGACATTCATTTATTTCAATCACTTTGCTTTTAATTAGTCCAAATGATTGTTCACTGCTTTCTCACACAGCTCCCACTAACTCATGTATAAACTGGCAGGGTAATGACAAGACTCCTCAGCTGATAAGATGGAATTATTTCTGGATTCATTCAAACTGTAGCACATATAATGACACACATCTGATAGAGATGTGATGAACACTCCACAGTTTACAGAGTTAATTGGCACAGCTTGGAAAAAAATGCATGCAGGACATAGACAGCAGATCTTCAGACCCTGAGGTGGGGTCCTTCACCAATAAAGAACATTAAAGTGGCTGCAATGTCATAGTCATAAGTAAGGAAGAAACACTGAAAGGTGGTGAACAGAACACAAAGTTCATAGGATTTCCAAAGAGTCACTCTGAAATGCCTTCCATACTCCCTCACTTTCTGATGAAGCCAACAAAAAGTGACTGACTTCTCAGTTTCATCACACGCTTTTTTTTCCACTTCAAAACAAATTCCTTGGGTTTTTAATTTCTGGCTACATGGAGATTCACATGGCAATGAGATTGTTTTGTTTTACTAATGAAGGACTGGTTTTTGGTGCTAACAGTTCATACATCCCTCCTAAAGATGTCTGCAGTTTTCAGCAGCTGTTTTGTTTCTGACAGAGTCAAAACTGAGGTTCCCCTAATATTTTCCTGGCTTCACTGAGACTGAAGTTAGTTTTTGAGACAGACAAGAGAGGGAGTGTTCACTGTTTTCACTCTGCCTTTACACCCTTGGTAAATAAATGAAGGATGAACAGTAATTTATAGCACCTCTAAAATAAAATAACCTGCTTATTTTAACCTTTATTTAACCTGCTTTTTTTGCTCATTATTTCTTCTAATTAATCCAGCCTAAATGAACTCTTATGTCATGCCCATAGCTCAGCAGTTACACCTTTCTCGTGCAGAAAAAAATCCCAGATGACTGTGAACTTGATTCCTGCCAGACTTGTGTAGCCATGTACAAGTAAGCAGATATGATGAGGGATAGTTAAATCTGCTTATAAGGAATTGATCAGTGCCTGCTTGACACAAGGTGGCCTGCTCTGGGTTCGTAATATCCTTTACTAATCTTTCTTAATTTTTCTGAATATATGGCTTAATGATCAAGTCAAGAGACTGATGGCAGGTCTAACCAGACAAAGCTCTGTGCAGCTCTAAGCCAGACCAATGGTTGCCTAGTTTTTTGACCTGGTTGTCTGGCCTGAGCTACAGCTTTTGCAGTGATAATTTTTGAACTGTAGTTCAGCAAGACAGATTAAGCTTAAGGGCAATCTGTCATGACCAAGTATCATCCAGAACTTCCCAGAGATAGTTCCAAGGCCTCACAGCTCCCCCCAAACCCTTGCCTTTTCTTTCCTATTCCCATTTTCATCAAATTGAAAAATTAATGGTTCAGAAGAAGTAAGGAGCTAGCTTCTTAATTTAGCATTGTATTACTCAGCACTTTTTAGAGGCTCAAAACTCATCTGCCTGTTATCTCATTGTGCTCATTATTGCTTCTGCTGAGTCCAGACTACATAAACTCTTATGTCAAGGACACACTGTGTAGTTATGCCTCTCTCATGAAGAAAAATCCTAGATGACTGTAAGCTTGTTTTCTGTCTTGTGCAGCCATGTATAGGTAAGTGTTTATGAATTATTTCTTTTCTAATTTAATATTTTGCATTTTTTTGGGAAGACATAAATATAGGAGAGCAGAAAGTACTGCAGAAAGATTAAATCACCAGAGAATAGTATAAATCTTTAACAACTCTATGTAATCTAAATAAATTAACTAATCTAGAGCAATTGAATTTATTATAAATAGCACAGGCCTGTGCTGAAAGCTTTTAAAATATTTTTTCTTTATTTTTCATCAAAAGTTACCTTTGCTGCAAACAAAATTAGTCATGTGTTCATTATGAAAATATTTATTATAAAGGTGACTAGCCTTTTAGTTAGTCTTTTTCTGACTTAAGTCATTATTTAGATAATAGAAAAAGTAAACTTTTTAAGCAAAGGCATTATTTAGAAGACAAAATATATTTACATATACACATAGGTTACTCAAGATTTTTGAACATGTAAGAATTTTTCAGTTGGAGTCTAGCCCTGAAATGGATGATACTGAGTTTTGAAAAGCAGTCCTTCATAATGCTTGTTAATTTGTTACAGGTAATCATGTAATGGCTGTCCAAGAATCTCAAATGCTGCCACGACATCTCTGGACTTCCTTGGCTGCTTGCTAACCAATAAATATGCTTCAGCACCATCTCCCTGGCCCATGCCCAGGACTGACAGGACTGAGAAATAATGTGAATAGCCTCTTAAAGGTTTGGGGTATGCACAGATGGAAAATCTCAGTTTGAACATAGCTTCAAGATAAGAATAACACCATGTTGGAATAAGCATTTGATTGCTATTAACATAAAATTAATCCTTTTAGAGTAAATCAATCTCTAATATAAAAAAAAATATAACCATATGCATATAAAGATCCCTAAACAACCTTTGTGATTTTTACGCTGGCTAATTTTTTGCTTCTGAAACATTTCTGGTTTGAAATCACATAATTTCCTGTTATCATAATGAAAATGAAGTCAAATGTATGCTGCTTGTTATGGTTCCTCACATATGCTAAGCTTTTACTGGTTTTTATATTATCACTGAGGGATATTTTTTACTGTTCTTCTATAATCCTATACTATTTAACACCTATAGACTGACTATGTGAATGGACATTGAATAAAAGGGTAGTAGCAGAAGACCAGCTGGAACAAACATCACAAATGCAGCCTGCTCTGATCATCTGCACAGGAAACTGCATAAAGGGAGTTGATACAAAAAAATGCTGACCTTCATAGGCCTTTTTGTATTTGCTTCCTTTACGTTTTCTGTAGTATTTGCACCTTGATGTCTGGAAGGCTTATAGTTCTTCAGAAAACTTTCACAGGAACTACACAGTGTATGACATACAGCATTGATCTCCTGCTCTCTGACCATATTTATTTGTGTGTGTTGGCATGGAATAACTTGCACTGACAGAAGTTCTTCAGGTGTGCTTCAAAATCAGAGGTTTTCCAGTCACTCCTCACTCGAGTGAATACTCAAGATTCTTGCTGTGTCAAAAGATAACAGAGAATATTACACTGAATCATTATGTTTACATTTACAGTTAAGGCCATAATATTACAGTGGCACAACTAAAGGCTACAAGGTATAGAGTTCTTGAAAATAATGTTTCTACAGACTGTGAAATTTCATTACTTCTGCTATTACCTCAGGATCCAGGATTTGCTTTCCTAAGGGCTTCCTAAAAGGCTTCTGAAAGGGTCTGTTTTCTTTCTATAAGAATTCTGAACACAATAAAGAAGGAAGTTAATCAGAGCAGTTAACCTGATAACTCCATGTTTTGTCTTATTTCTATTAACGTTTCACACTTAGCAGTCCCTGTCTACTAATTTGTAAATCTGGAGTAGTTCTTTTCCTGCCTTTTAACTGACCATTATCTCTATGAACATATACATGCTTATCAATATAAATATGTACATTTTAGGCTTTGGCTTCACAAACAATTAAACCAAATATTTACAAAATACACACAATAGAATTCTACATTTGTTAGTGTGATTCATGTTTAACACTAGTGTGTAATAAATCCATGTCTGTGTTGGTATAACCATTCGCTTGCACTTTTTAAAACTCTGAGGATTAAAAAAAGAAGAAATTCTCAGTCTTCTCTCTCAGATGTGTTACCCTGATAAAAAATATTTTCTAGAAAAAGTTCTGCACGAAACTTTGAGTACAGGTTGCTATGAGCAAAAATTAAATGTGTGTGCATTTGGAAGTTATGATAGTGAAATTACAATGAGCACAGCAAACTGAAAAAGAAAAAAAAGGGAGTAATAAGGAGAAAATCCCATCTTTATTTGTTGGGGTTTTTTTTAAATATAAACTTTGGCACATACTCTGCCTGAATCTTAATCTGCATTAGTGCAAAGTGCTTTTCAAACCTTTCAGTTTCTTGATCAACTTTCCTAACTGATTAAAATATCTGCTGGAATGCCTCCGAAGAATATATTATTTTATGGGCATGACTTTTGCATATGAATATGAACATAGAAAATGTATTAAAAATCCATTACTGATTCTGAAGCAGATAATTAGACTCAAACAGAAAGTTGTTGAAAAAAAAACCAAACGAGCAACTTGATTTGTGAACCTTTTGGCTGCATAATTCTCATAAACTTAGTTATACTACAAATTCAGAAGAGTGGGATTTCAACACCCATAGGTTGCTTTTTATTATTTGGAGCCCTCAAAACAGATCACAAACACTAATTTATTAACCCATCAACTCATGAAAAAAAATGGTTTCCCCGCCCTTATTTTCATCTTTCCTTTCAAGAGCTGCTTCTCCTCGCTTCTTCAGTCCTGAAACAAGCATATTGCTGGCCTCCTTGGAAATAACTTCATCCATACAGACAAACCTTTCCCTTCGAATAATTTCCACTTGAATATACTTATCTTAGGGAAGCTGCCAAATCCTTTTTCCACACTGCTCAGCTGCAGGGATTTTGCTGCAGAGATGGCATCTCACTATACTTTCGGGGGACTTCTATAAGAATTTGTTAAGGCTCCTGAGGATGAAGGCCAACCATAATTGTTCACTCTTTTTTCAGATCTCAACAGGATCTCAAGTTATTGCTCTCTAATCTGCAGCAAGACATGCACTTTTGAAGTGATATAGCACCAAAATACACATTTTTCTGTAATGAGTGAATTGGAAAATCGTGTGGTTTTAATTAGCTGTAAAAGGACAGTACAGCAGCTGGTACTACAAAACATATGAAAAAGATTTGCCTTGCTTTGGTTTTGCACTTAGAGAACCAAAGAGTTAAGTGCCTGCTTTTGCACAGTGAGTGACAAACGTGAATTATGTGGATTGGAGAAGTGGTGGGGTTTTAAACACAGACTCTTCCCATTTCACTCTGGTGCTGCTGGGTGGCTGCTAATTAACTCCTGCTCTAGTGGCTGTGTCTGGATCGTTACTGAAACCGTGTTAGTCATAGACTCTCTGAGATGTTTTACAACATTTCTTGAATAACAGGCAGCTGGTGTACAGTGACAGCACAGCATACAGGCTCCAGTCAACTGTATACTCACTTGTATTCTCCCAGACAGGGGCAGGAAAAACAGATAAACCTGCAGAAAAATCTCTGAGGGGTGGAAAAGGAGGCATTCCCAAAGTGGGGTTTCTGCCTCCCTGTTCTGTAAACTCCTTTGTGCAAAAGAAAGAAAACAGGAATTTCAGGTGGTCAGGTGGCACATTTCCCTTCCTTGAACGTCTGCTTTTGGAGAAGCTGAGGAACAGTGCCAAATGTCCATTTATTGACACTATGAATTTGTCTCGTGTATTTAGTGGCACTCATTTTGGGAGAAACAAACTTCTCTCAGGCTCCAACTTCCCAGCAGTCTGCATTAGCCTCACTCAGATGAAAAGGACACTGCACAGGATGATTGAAGACTGGAATGTGCAAGCAATGAACATTAGAGGCCAATTAATATTTTCTCTGTTTTGCCAGAGTTTGCCTTCAACCTTTGAAAGTATATACAAGCAAATTTTATAGAGTCATAGAATCAAATTTCTTCCTAATATCTAATCTAAATCTACCCTCTTTCAATTTGAAGTCATTCCCCCTTTTCCTGTCACTACATGCCCTTATAAATAGTCTCTCTCTCTTTCTTGTGGACTCCCTTCAGGTACTGGAAGGCTGCAATTAAGCCCTGAAGTCTTCTCTTCCCCAGGTGAACAACCCCAATTCTCTTTGCCTTTCCTCACAGGAGAGTTGTTTCATCCTTCTAATCAACTTGGTGGCCTCCTCTGGACCCTCTCCAACAGTTCCATGTCCTTCCTGTGCTGGCGCTCCAGAGCTGGATGCAGCACTGCAGGTGGGGTCTCACAGAGCAGAGGGGCAGAATCCCCTCCCTCCCCTGCTGCCTTGAATGCTGCTTTGGATGCAGCCCAGGACACATTTGGCTTTCTGGGCTGGGAGTGCCCTTGACTGGATCATGTCCAGCCTCTCACGCACCAGCACCCTCAAGTCCTTCTCCTTAGGGCTGCTCTCCATCTGTTTATCTCTCAGCACTTATTGATACTGGAGCTTGCCCCAGCCACAGTGCTGGCACTAGGTCTTGTTAAACCTCATGTGATGCTGCTTAGCTCATTTCTTGTGTCTGTCCAAGTCCCTCTGGATGGCATCCTGTCTTTCAGGTGTGTCAACTGAACCACTCAGCTTGGAGTCATCATTCTCATCATCTACTTTGTGGGTACACAGGACAAAATAGGTTTGTACTTTTCCATGTTGTTTCCCCTTCTCACTATCATTTGCAGATACAGGCAGCATTTACCAAAGCTTGTACAACTTCAGCTCCCTTCAGGATCCAGCATCCCCATTCCCAGTTAGCAATATCACACTATCATGATACCATGGAAATGGAAGATGTGTATGAGTATTAAATAGCGAATATTATGTATTGTTATCAAAATTACACACCCTTCAAATCTGTGCCTACCAACCTTAAGGCTCTAGAAACGAATCACATTTTTATCATATTTATTGGGTTTCATATATCATGTTCTAGGCACCAATGTAAAGACTTTCCATGTTTTGATATCTGCTGTTATCACAGAACATTTTGCTGGAGTGCTAAGGTCCTGGCTAAAGTTGCAGTCACTTAAACACAGATTTCCTGTGTGTATACCTACTTTACTACACCTTTAACACTGATTCCTCTAAAGCCTTTTTCTCCTTCTCACAATTTCTGTGCATATCACTACCCTTTCAAAATATTTCTATGGGTTTTTTTCATTGCTTCTAGCAAAAATAAGGGAAAGTGAATTATTTAAAATAAGGAGTAGCAAACAAACAGTTCTAGAAAAATTTCCAGGTCAATGATCAAGAAATAGTACCTACATCTAAAGGTAGAGTTGCATGAATTGGCAGAGTGCTGATTTGTTGCAATGTGAAGAAGTATCTCCAGCTCATTTGATACTTCACTGAAGAAATTTCTCAGTGTGCTCTCTATATGAGAATTGGATTAAATTTCCGTTAGTGGGAAATCTATCTCTGGGGGAAAAAAATCCAACCAACCAAACAAAAACAACCAACCAAACAAAAACCAACAACAAAAAACCCCAACAATTTTTAACTCACAGAAACAGCACGTAATTTTCTTAAACCTGTCAAAAATTAGGATCTTCCTGGCTTAAATGGAACTCAAATTTGGACATGCTAGGGATAAATGACTTGATATTTGTGTGACAATATTCCAGAATTAACTTTTGTTTCCCCAAAACTACTTAACTTCATTCTTCCAAGGTGTTCTTCAAAACAGCACCAAATTAGCCACTAGATGTGTTGGCTTTCCCCCATACAGTACACACACCATAGTGGCTGTCCACATAGATCCCCCAGCAGCATTGCAAATTCAGCTATGGCGACATGGTGGCTTACCCTTGAAAAACTGCCAGACATCTAAACAGCAGCTCTCTCCTAAACCCCCTGCTAGACAGGAAGGGAGGAGAAAATAAAATAGAAAGCTTGCAGGTCAGAACAGAGAGACCACTAACTGAGTATCCTCATGGGCAATACAGACTTGACTTATCAAGAACTAACTTAGCTTATCACCAATTAGTAAAAGTGTTGGATGGTGAGAAATAAAGGGCAAAAATTAAAACACCTTCCCACCACCTCTCACCTTTTTTCCCAGACTCAACTTTACTCCTTCATTTCCAGCTCCACTTCTTTTCCCCCAGCCCCTGGCAGCACAGAGGGTCAGGACAGGGACTGTGGTCAGCGCGTGCAGCTCTCCTGTGCTGCTCCATCCCCTTTGCACTGCTCCCTGCTAACCCTCCCCAGCGGCTGCAGGGAAACCAGGCTCTGATGCCTGGAGCACCTTCCTCCACGTGCTGCTACTCCCTCCTTGCTGTTCATTCTGCTGATTTTCACCATCTAAAACAGTTGTGTTTGGCCCTTTCTGAACCACGTTTTTCCAAAAGCAGCCAGAGCACGGCAGCAGGGCTCAGCCAAACCCTGTGGTGGGCACCTTGGAGCCAGATGGAATTGGCTGTGCCCAGCTGGGGCAGCCCCTGCCTCTCCCACAGGAGCTCCTGCGGCTCCTCCCTGCCAGCATCTCCCCACCAGCACCTGGCAGAGCAGGTAAGGAGATTCCTAAACAGTCAAATCTCAAGTGCATGGCCTATTCTTAAAAGCATGGGAAGTAGGTCAGATTTGAAGGGAATGCAGCTGTCTAGATGCTCTGAGCTAATGGAGCTTGACCTACAAATTTCTGATGTGCATTGGATATCCATAAAGAATAACATGTACCTAAAGTTTTTTTATAACTTAGAATCAATTAAAATATATGCCGACCTGAGTTTTACCAAACCAAATAATCTGAAGGATTTATTAGTTTTAAACATTCTGTCAGAAATGCTTAGAAATTTATGGTAAGCAATATGATGTGCCCCTGGTTTCTGCCCAGCAGACCCTCTCCCAATGCTTCCATTACCATGCCACCATCTACACCTGATTGATGGTGCTTCAGGGCTTCACAGTCTGAGATTAATGACCAAGTTCCCACGTCTTGGTCCTCTGATTTTGATGGAAGAAGCAGAATTTGAATTGTGGAGGTTAAGAAAGGAAAATATTTTTCCTGCCTTGCAATGGCTGAAAGGTCATTCTTGAGCTCAAGTTGTTTAAATAATTTATCATGAGCTACTGAATCACAACAGAGTTACTGATCTGTCTTTTACTACAGTGACATTCTATTTTTTTCAACTCTGTATTCTTTATTCTGTGGTATTAAATAGCTCTCAGTCTGCAGTAACCAGAAATGTTTAAGCGTGCTGCAGCTGCATAATGACATATCAGATCTGTACCTTTTACAGTGTGTGTAGCAGAGAAGTGCTGTGGTGGGATTACATGCTAAAGATAAGTGTTTTGCTTGGGAATAGCATTCCTCTACCAGCCTTGAGTGCATCATTTATTTTCTAAGCCTGTGCATACACGCTTTGCAACAGATGATTCGAGACTCCAATGGTGATCTATTTTTTTCATTTCTGCATCGACACTGAGAGCCTTCCTACCTCATTAAACTTGTTTTCTTTATTTTGTCTGCTTCAGTGTTTTGTGCAGTCTAGCGGTTGATAAATGCCTTACTAGTGCTTTTAGTAACTGAAAAGTCTCCTAGAAGATAAAATTGCTAGTATTTCACAAATTTACTTTCATATTCAAGTTAATTAACAAAGTATTTTTATTTTCCCCATCTAACTTAAAATATTTTTAAGTACTGAAGATATTCTGGATCACATTACCTTAGAGAATGTGGAAATCTGACCCCTTGAAAAGTGTTTCTACCAAAATTACTTTCCAGTTTCTAACTAGTTTGATTGCAAACTCTTCCTGCACCATAACTGCAAATGATTCTATTTGCTGCTGAAAACAGTCAGAACGTCTTTTCTCAATTAAGAATGCACAATCCTTCTCTTCACACTTGTTTCTTTTTCCTTCTCTCTTTTTTTGACCCTGAACAATGATTATGGACTGGAACTATGGCATCTGCAGGGATAGGAATCTCATTATGAGAAAATGGTCCCATTGGCAGGAAATAAAAAGTCTAGGATAAAAAGACCCACAACAAGGGAGAAAGAGAGAGAGAAAGAAAGAGAGAAAGAGAGAGAGAAAGAGAGAGANCATGAAGATGCTGGGCTCCATGCAGAGCTAATCCCTAGCCTGGTTGAGGACAGAAATTCATCTGTGGGCTAGGGACCCATAAGGTACCACAGACTTCCACCCTTTCAGCTCTACAGCCCAATTCCCCCATTAGGCCACGGGAGTCTCTCCTCATGCAGTTTCCTCCCACCTATCCTGCACAAAGTGTTCTGCCCAGACTGAAGTGTGGCATCCTTAAGAGTCTCTTCCCAGCAGAGGAAGAGGTGGAAGCTTAAAATAAGGAAGGTAAAGAGTATGAGAAATCATAGTACTGAAAATGAGCTATGGAAAAGCTGCTTTTAAAGGGAAGAACTGCTGTTAAAATGACAATACACTCAATTTATACTTCTGCTGGGCAATAGCAGGTGTCGGGGGAGGAAGATGATAAATGTATTTTTCTTTGTTTCATGTTAAGAAAAAACCCTTCATTTCTACTTACCTCATTGTTAGATTGGCTATTGCTACTGCATGCATTTCACGATTAGGAAATAATGACAGAAAGCTTACAAATGTCTTCAAAATATTAATTAATTGTTTTGGAAGTGTTTCCCATTATGTGAAATCAAAGTGCTACAAAAATCAAATTAGTATGTTAGCAAATATTTGGCCTAGAACTTGAATTGCTGTCTTGACTAGACCAGCTTTATACAGACAAGGCCCCATCTGAACATGCTTTTCTCCTTGTATTTGTTTTCCTCACAAACAAACTGTCAGATGTTGTATTCGACGATGTTTGAAATTATCAATTTAGAAAATTGTAAACCACTGTCATCTTTGTTTGCCATTTTCTGAAACCATTGTGAAACATGAAAGAAATCATATTCTTTAGACGTATTAAGAAAACAGCACAAATTGTGTCTCATTGTTTCAGCTATGCTTAGTTGCTGGCTTTAGCGTGACCCTGATCATCAGCCATTAACACGACTTTTATTTTGCTTATACTACAAGGATCTGAGTTTATGGAATGGTGTGTGGTTTGCACGGATTTACGTGAGGAAAATCAAATAAAAGGCAGTTTTAGTAGATTGTGCCTAACTTGACCCCCTTAGACAAGATAATTTTCTTGACAAGGGTAATTCTGCAGGCTTGATCTATCTGGCGCTCAGTAAAATTTTGGCACAGTGAGACATGGGAAACTGTTAGTTAAGCTGAAGAGAATGAGGATTAGTGAAAGAATGTCAATACAGTAAGGCATTGGACAAAGAGGTGACTATGAGGTGTGTTGTGTTGACACAATCAGCAGCCTGGATGCATACTGCTGGTGAAATTCCTTATGGAGCAGCAGTTGCTTGGCTGAAGTGAGGCATCTGCCAGTCGAAGCTCTTGGTGAGACAAAGTTTAGAGGTGCCAGCGGTGCCTGATGAGTATCTGATGGTTGGACTAAAAAAACCCAAAAAACTGAGTGCCCATAAGGTCACAGCAAGGCACAAAGCAAGAAATAAAGTGAGCAAAACAGAACAGTACAACTAGAAGCTAAATGCAGGAATTTCTGTTGTGAGCTGGGCATTATCATTTGGAAACAAAAGAAGCAAAAGAAATATTTGTCAATACTATTTGGCAAGAAGGTAGCTATTAGCTAGCAATGTGATTGAGCTGTGGAAGCAGCAGAATGGACACCTGCTTACAGTCCAGGGCACTCTCACCACACTGAGCTCTTTCTGACTGGGTGAATTTAGCACCTTGTTCAAAACTGGTTTATAATTTCACCTATATTGAAGGAAACTCAACACAAAATGAAAAAAATACAAAAATATACAAAAAATGCAGCTTGGATAAGAAAAAAAAATAAGAGAAGGGCCCCATTTAGAAAATAAGACTATGAAAGCACAGGTTTAGAATAGCAAAAGTACGGAGGGGACATTATAAAGACATTAAAACAAAGGAGAATGGTGAGCTAGCTCAAGTCAGGATAGTATCATCAGGCAAGACGAATGGGAATAAAGTACTCAGAAATAAATTAAGGCTTAAAATTAGAAGTTCCTGACTATTATAGATGTGAGGATCTGCTGTTCCAGAAGAGCAAAATGGGCAGGAGAAAAATGTAAAAGATGATCTTTATCATCTGATCTTCTGAATGAAACTATATGATTCCTGATTCCATGTAATGAATGAAACAACAGACAAAGAAGTGATGTCACCCAAGAAGGTCCCTCAAGGATAACTTTAAGGCGTGCTCAGTTGATTTCTTAATGAGCTTTTTTATATCTTAGCTGCAAATACACAACCATAGAGTATCCAGAGGATGAATGCATGTATTCTGGAAACAGCAGTGCCATGAACACAGGCACAAAAAGCACAGTAGTTCAAGGGTGCTGACTCAACATTTCAGTGGTTCTCAACAAAAGAATGTATTTTCCACCATTTGTCAAGTCATCCACTTGTACGTCCCCACCTTTCTTGCAGCACTGTTCTCTGGGAGGGTTAGCATGCTCATGGTGACTTGGTCTTGATCCTCCAGGGTATCCCACATGTCAATTATGTTCTGTATTTTTCAGTGAGAGGAAAAATAAATTAAAATGTTGAGAGATGTGCAATTCATTATGCCAGATTTGCTTCTTATTCCTATAGATACCTCATTAAAAAAAAAAACAAAACAACAAAAAACACCAAAAAAACATCAGCCTTCTAATTCATCTCCAGCTCTGTGCCCTCTTATGAATATAATGTAACAACCTGTATTATACCTAGGAGCTGTACTGGGCAGGTTTAAACCTCTGGTCTCTGCTTAGCTAAAGATCTTGTTAAAATCAATGGATATTTTCTGTGAAGAGTATTATTTAGCAGCATCATTGCAAAATTTATTCCCATACCTTAGGCTTCCCTACCAGTTTGTTGCCTGCCTTGACACTTACTTCTTTATACAGACATTGTCCTATAAGGGTTTTTTAGGATCATTGATTTTAGTGTGTGTACACTTGCTTCAAAGGCTCATTTTGCATGACTCAAGGTTAAATACCTTTATGTTATACGATTGTACTAGGCAACTGAGCCCTGATTTATAAAGTATTGATATGTGCCTTAAAACATGGCAAATTCAAAGCCAAGCTGATATCAGCTTGCTTTGAATCTTAAAATGAATGTATTTTCTAAAATCAGTCTGCATTATGCATATAGATGACTTTTGCCACAACCTCAGAAATTAATGAGGTTGTGGTAGGTACAAAGCTATGCATTTTTTGACACTGGCCTAATAATAACGTAATTTACTATTTGGATTGGTTTTCTTCTCGCTTATGAAGGGTCTATGCATTATAGAGATCTCAACCTGAGATTACCTTATCTATATTTAGTGCGCTTACAGCTGGGAAGCCCTCACACAAATTCAACAGCTAACACAAGTGACAAAAGGGGAAAAGATGGTCGATTTTTCAGCTACATCTTCAGTGGCACAAAAATAAATGCACTATTTCTAATATAATCTTAAAAACCAGTGGTGCATCCTGTGAGCTCATCTCCATCATGTGGGGGTGCTGAGCCCTCGGCAGCTGAGGTGCAGAAACACCAAGGACAATTGTACTGTGAAGGGTCACCTGGGACGACTCAGAAGGGCTCACAGCTGCTCTGAAACCCCAGCTTCCTATTACACCGGACAGAGCTTTTTTTCTGATGCTATTTTGAGATGCAAGGTAAAAAGAAAAGATAGGCGGGCCATAAAGCAACATGCCCAGAGCTCAAAAGCAGGGGAATCTTTGCACAGCAAGAGATCTTCATTTTTCATATGTAAGTAGTTTTCGTTTTCTGCTTTTTCATCCCATAGGTATTTTTTAGAGTGTCATGAATTATCATTGAATTAATTTAAAACCAGCAGATTAACAATTTTTCTAAGTGTTGAAAAGTGATACCTGGAATTTTACATATTCTTTCACAGGCTCTGGTTGTGGCTGCTCGCCACGAAGGATCCTATGGCATGTCCTGTGAAAGAGCTCTGGTGTAAGGACGCAGGTGATTCTTCCTCACTGAACACATAGGGTAAAAAACAGATCCAAGCTTTTAAAATTTTGTTGTGAAGCTAGTAGATAATCTAAACAATATTACTTATAAGATTAATGGGCAATTGGTGCCCTCGAAAGGATACACCGCTGTTTTGTTTCTGTTCTCCAGAGCACTACATTGTAACTTTTCTCTTACACCTAGCCAAGAAATACACAAGCAGGCAAGCAGAACACACCCTGCTCCCTTATGCCATAGCAACTTGGCGACCAGAAACGCTGCCCGCAAAAACAACTGCTAAACGCTGAACTTCTTCTGTGTTGAAGGATTTGAAGTTAAATTTATTAATCTTTTACGACAGAAGAAACATGGCAGTGTGAGACACCTCAATTTGTTGCAGTAAGTTATCACATACTTCTACAGGATCTTTTAAAATGCAGATTTCTTGCAGTCTTCTTATTTTAATGGAGTATGAGCATATATTAATAAATTATTTGGCTTCTTATGAGTTTGTAGCATACCCTGATTAGCTGAGAGGGGAGAATATTTTAAGCAGACCTTTCGAAAACTTGATAGTAATGAATAAATATCGCATTAATATATATTACAGAGCTATATGAGGGTATGTGATTTGGTTGATGTCTCATTAAGAGGCATGTTTAATATGCAACAGAAAATGATTTGTTCTCCACAAACAGGACCACAATCTTCAAGCAATAGCTGCTTACACGTCTCAATTAAAACTAATAAAAATAGATTAAAAGATTGGCGGGGGGAGGGGAAAGAGGGAAAAAAAAAAAGAGAANGAGCGGTCCCGGCGCGCCCCCGCCCACCCAGGGGCCGGGACTGAAGGGGCGGTGCCGCTGCCCGAGCACAGGTGCGGCGGTGTCGGAGGTGTCGGTGTCGGTGTCGGTGTCGGTGTCGNAGAAACGCTGCCCGCAAAAACAACTGCTAAACGCTGAACTTCTTCTGTGTTGAAGGATTTGAAGTTAAATTTATTAATCTTTTACGACAGAAGAAACATGGCAGTGTGAGACACCTCAATTTGTTGCAGTAAGTTATCACATACTTCTACAGGATCTTTTAAAATGCAGATTTCTTGCAGTCTTCTTATTTTAATGGAGTATGAGCATATATTAATAAATTATTTGGCTTCTTATGAGTTTGTAGCATACCCTGATTAGCTGAGAGGGGAGAATATTTTAAGCAGACCTTTCGAAAACTTGATAGTAATGAATAAATATCGCATTAATATATATTACAGAGCTATATGAGGGTATGTGATTTGGTTGATGTCTCATTAAGAGGCATGTTTAATATGCAACAGAAAATGATTTGTTCTCCACAAACAGGACCACAATCTTCAAGCAATAGCTGCTTACACGTCTCAATTAAAACTAATAAAAATAGATTAAAAGATTGGCGGGGGGAGGGGAAAGAGGGAAAAAAAAAAAGAGAAGAAACCATCGCAGACTGAGGGAAGGCTTTCCCACATACAACTCATCTTCTGAGAGTCCTCGCTACTTCGCAGGTTGTTGGCAAGGGCGAGGGGCGGCTTTGGCAAGCCGCTGCTTTTACCACCCTGCGCCCCGGGGCGGGGGCTGCGGGCAGACACCCTCTCGCTCGTCCTCGCCGCAATGTCGCACCAGCCCGGAGCGCCCGCGGGCCGTCGGGGCACGCCGCTTCGCACCTCGGTGGTGCGGCGGGCGGCGGGCANGCGCGCCGCCCGTGGGAAGCGCGCTCCTAACGCCACCTGGGCGTCGCAGGCAGCGCTCGGCGCGGAGCGGGCGGTCTGGGGTCGCCGGGAACCGGGCAGGTAGGAAGGAGGAGAAACGCCGGTTCGGGCGGGTCTGAGGAGGTTTTGTGTGTTTGTCCTCCCTAGCGTGCGCGGGTGTCAGCGGCGGGGAGCGGCGTGCGGCGCAGCCCGGGCCGGCAGCGCAGCGGGGCTCGCCGCGGGGAAAGTTGTGCGGACTGTCCGTGCTTCGAAGCGGTTGAGCAGCCGCAGAACCCTCTGTCCAGCCGGAGCGGGGGGCCGAGGCTGTGGCAGCGGCGGCGGCCGCCGGAGGGCTCCGCGTACCGCGGCGGGGCTGCCCCGCTCCGGGGACACTCGGAGGAGCGGCCGCTCCCGAGGGCTGCTGCGCCCCTGGAGCAGCGCGGCCGCCGCCGTGCGCCCCTGGGCCGGGGGGGTCGGGGATCGCGGCTGCCCGGTGCGGCGTCCCGTCCTGTGGCGGCTCGCCCCGAGCCCTGAGCAGGGCTCGACGTGCCGCCCGCTGTCGGGCTGGGGCCGCCGGGGCAGCGAGGAGTGCGCGGCCTCCCCCGGGCAGGTGCTTGGCAGTCGCTGCGGCTGTGTCGCGTCCGCTCCGCTCTGGATCGAACGAGGTTCCTCGGGACTGCGCCCCAGAGCGCGGGCTGTCGTGCGGCTGGAGTTTGGGAGGGCATCGGTGGGTAGGGTGTGCGCTGCCAGCGCACCCACAAGAGCGCCTGAAGCGGAGCCCAAGTGTTTACTTAAAACCAGAACTAGCCGTATTCCCTTCGCTCTTTAAGTGTCGCGGCAGAGAAACCCAAATGGACTCGCGTGCAGGGCTATGGATCCGCTCATGTGGGTTTTCATACTGATTAACTGCCTTCTGATTGCCTGGGATTACTTCGGAAAAACGCAAATCCCAGCTAATATCTGTGCTGACCATATATAGAAGTAATCCCAGACAGAAGTACTATAACTTCAATATTGCTGACACAGGTCGAGAAACTTTAAAAACAGCAAGCAAAAGCCAGGATTTGTCCTGAGGATGTTTTTGTCCAAGGGATATATTTTCCTGTGTTTGCATCCTACATTGACTGAAGCATTTCTACTTTTTGTTTGCTTGTTTACCTGCCTATACACCTGAAAGTTGGTGAATGATATATTGATTTTATTTTGTCTGCCTCTATTTAATCTGGCGGTGTTTGGTTTGCTTACTTGTGTTGGACCAGGACTGCAGTAGGGAACGCTGCTTTTTCCGGAATGGAAGCCTGGTTTGATGGCTTTCAGAAACATGCCTCAGCTTGGAAGCGAGCACATTGCTCAAACAGTACCAATTTTCCATGGCATGGAAGAAGTATTGTACGATTTTCTGATATTGTGTGTTTTGTGCTCTCTTTTTTTTAAAAAAATACATTGAGTTGTTTATTTTTTTTAATAGCTCTGCTATTACCAGTAGCTTTTATGTGTACGTTATTGTCCTGTGGAGCAATATGAAGACTACATTTTCCAGAGCTGAATCTCATTCAAAGTAATGTGCTTTTATTTCGGTGTCATGTGCATGTTAACAGGGTAACTCCAGCAATAGGGAACAAGAATCTGTTGACTTGAGCTGAAACACTGAAAACAATTCTCTTGGACTGCTTTGGATGTAGCAGTTTTGCTGGATTTTAGTAACAAAGAGATAAAATGCTCCAGGGATAATCCAGTATGAAATTCATCTGACTTACTGGCAGCTATCTCAAAACATGTTGCAAGTTCTCTTCTTCTACCAGATACACTTTGCCATCAAAACCAGAAATTTAGTTTTGTATGTCTTCACGTTTAATTTGAAAGAAATAGAACCTAGCCTAATTTATTACAGAAACTGTCATGAGGTGTAAATTTATCTCATTTTCAAGTAGATGAATAATAACTTTCTGGAGGGAGCTGATTGCATGCGTTATATCATGCATCTGTATATTGTCAAGTACAGTGCATTTTTCTTTCTGTTACTGGAAAAAAAAATCATCTTACTCATAGTAATATAGTCTGCATCCAACAACTTATTAATGTATTTTAGAGCAGCAGTGTCAGAGGTAGGTTTTCATAGTGTAAACCAACCATGGCCATATGAAACATCATAAACACAGTGCTCAATGGTGCCTTAAATTGCAGTTCTAGGTATTAGTGTTAAGGAGTAAAATGCCTTGGTTAATTTGTAAGCTGGTCTAAAAAGTTGTCACAATTACTACATTCTTCATTCTTAACCTATAGTAGCTACTCTAAAACTATCCATCCTCCCTTTCTTGAATTAGTATTTGGATTTTAGTCTTAATGCTATGAATGTTTTCAGGGTCAAATCCTGAAATGCTAAAGAAAATCTTGTGATGACTAATGTGGAAATTTCTTCCACATGAGTGCTACAGCGTTATGGTTCTTATGTTCATATCTTCTATTCTCCCTCAGTCTTCATTGTAGCAGACAGCCTAATTGTGTACTTTGTGCCAGCAATTACTGTGCTTACGCAGTGTTATGTGACTCAAAAAGGAAAGGGTGCAAAAGGTGCTTGACTCTAGGAAAACATTTGAAGTGATCTGGATGACCTTAATTAATATTGTTCATTATCGTATTACGTCTTGTTTGCCATTAAGAGGAGATGGTGTTCTGAGGAGGAGACAAAGTATCTGTGCAATATTTGAAGGCAGTGAGGCTCTGCTCAGTGCATGTAAACGCATGGCTGCTTAGTTTAGTACAAAATATGATGGAAGGTTTACTAATATTAATGATATCCCTTACTGTAATGGCAGATTCTCATTTAGTGAATATATATAATTAAGCTTTCAAATAAGGAGCAGTATCTATAAGATTATGTGGGGGAGAATATGAAATTCTATCTCGGTATCCTTATCTGTTTTTAAGTACCATAGTTTGTGAATTTGTAACAGATGTTTAAATGGGTCTGTAAACTTGCAATAAAAAGAAAGGGCCTGGTAACACCAAAAGTTGTCAGTTTCACAAATCCATTCAACAGTGTTGCTACTTTCTCTGTCACTTTGTTCTGTGTCTCTTTGCTATTGAAGAATATCAGTTCGGCTGGGCTGCATGGTCGCTGTACATCTGAAACTGTCAGAGATGCTAGGAGAGTGTCCATCACCTGCACATCTACGAGCACAAATTGTGCCTTCCAGTCCACCAAAGAGTGTTGCAGCATATAGCAGGCTATGTTCCTGATGGTGTTGGGGTGCAAAACATTATAAATACATTTAGTATAAGCCTGATGCACCATGATTAGATTAAGGCTTCATACTCAGGAGTTGTTTATGTCTTATTTTTGTTTTAAGAGAGGATAAGAGCAGTTTTCTATTTCTTGTGCCTTGGTTGAGTGCCAGCAGAACACAACCTTGTCCATGCGCGCCTGGCTAGGAGATTCAGTGAGGGCAAAGAGAGAATCCATTCTTGTGAATGTAAAATGTTGAAATTACTGACTGTAAAATAGGCAAAGATGAACGATTAACCCCCTTGCATATTTTAAGTATGTAGTTTCATGCCAGAGGCATCTGTTGGTGTAAAGGACGGAAGGCTTAAGTGAGTTTCTTTATTAGATGTTTGCGAACTGAAGGCAAAGTCTTTTCTGTGGCTGGAAAATCTTTGGAAAAACATAAGACATTGTTTATATTACAAATGATAAATATTCAGTTGCTGCAATGAGACCTAGAGGTAGTTTCATACTTCTCTAAATTAATCTTGATGGAGATAGTTACAGAGAAATAATAATACAATTTCAGTATGGATTATCAGAAAATGTTTTCCTGGGTATGATTTGAAAATGCAGATACTTGTCAATGCCATTACCTTTCCTTCTCTCTTTGCTCTCTAAAGATGGAGTAAAAAAGCCCTGTTTAATTTAAAACAATTTCCTGCAAGCAAATTCAAGGTTTTGTTCATTTAGCCCAGTGCAATATAGCACTTTATCCACAGTATCAGAGTGTCATGAACACCAAAGTTCTGATAAGTTGTCTGTTCTCTGTTGTGGGCATTAGGCCTGGTCTTGACCTCCAGGAGGTTGTGGCTGCTTTGCAAGTTTGTAGACAGTTCTTGTAGGGGTAGTGAATGTGACTGGGGGCTTCTAGGATTGTTCAGTTACATTCAACAAGTTGATAGACTTGTGCTCTATAATGATATATATTTCTATAATTTCTATATTTTTCCTTTCCCTCTCTGGATAAGAAGGCTGTGTGATGATGTGTAAGGTTAATCTCTCACCTTATTTGGATGATAATCTGTCCTCCTTCATTCCCATTGGAAGAAGATTAATTATGGCATACAAAGGTTTATAATAAAAAAAGTCAAAAGTTTACCTCTTACAAATAAGTTCATAGACAACAGAAATTTGGAAGGAAGGGATTAAAAAAGATGTTTGAAGTTACTAAAACACGTCTCTGTGTGTACATCTCTTTTCTTAAAGACAACAATCTAATCTTGGTGCCAGGGGTTGGCCACAGGGTTTTGTACAATATTGTTTGCGTGATGAGCTCTAGCTGTGTTTGTGTGCAACATTTTGTTCATTACTATCTTACTTGACAGCATTAGGTGTACTGGAGCCAGATGCTGAGGGCTTTTCTTGGACCTTTAAGACTCCATGTGAAGTATGGAGGGACAATTTTTCAGGTCAAATGTGTAAAGTCGTGACAACATAAATTGTCCTGCGGCCTTGTTATTCTTGTCTGTCCTTCTCACGATAAGAAGAAGATCCTTCCAGCGTCTAGGAATAATGGGTTTTAAGAAAGCCTCCCAGCATTCCTGCATGAAGGTCTGAGGTATCAGCTGTAGCATCTAAAGGAAATAAACCTGACAGTTTTGAAGGGGAAAAATGTTATCTATCATCCGCAAGAATTTATAAAGAGCCTCCATTATTTCATTATGAAATAAGTAAATTTGAGTTCAGTAATTGTGTGGGATTCTAATAGCGGGAAATACATTATTAAGGCTGTCAAATCATACATTTAAAAAAATCTCACTAAATACATACTGAAGAAGCAAAGCATTCCATTTTCTTCAGCCTTGCACTACAGTCACATAGAGCCACTCTAAGTCCTTTATAGGATGGAAATAACAAGACAAGCCCTTAAAAAACCCCAAAACTTTAAATACCTTGTAGAAGGTCCTGGGCTACCACAAAACCAAGTAATTTGGTGATATAATATCAGTGTTGGTGTAGAAAATTAATTACCTCTTTTGGTTTTGTTTGACTTGGAAAACAGTTGTCTGCTTCATGGCTGTTAATTGGGGATGTGAATAAGCAGGTCATTATCTTGAAGCAACATACTTTCATTCACTAAAAATGCCAAAGGAAGGTCCCTGCAAAACACTGGAAGAACAGTGTCAAAGCTGTAGAGAAAAATATTCAATTGGCCTTCCTGATACTTGTCCCACAAGGACGAGGACTTTGTCCCACAGGGTTCCGTTATGTGTGAAAGGAGACACATCCTGGTGGTCTTATGGGAATTCCTGGAACATAAGAGACATAGTCGGTCTCGAGGTATTAAGGCAGCAGTGTTCATACTGCATGTACTGAAGCATGAAATATCCATTATGCTTGCTTTTATAGCTGCAAGCTCTATATTGGTCACCTATGCAAAACCTTACTGCTCTTTTTTTTTTTTTTTTAAATTTTTGGGCCAGAANTTTTATTTTTGGGCCAGAAGCCTGTTAGCACTTTCCCATGTTTCTCTAGTAAAAATTAATAGTGCTAATTGCCACTTCTTTTATCAATAATTTCTGAATCAACACGAAGTATTGCTATAGCAACAAATCCTTTCGAACTTCACTGCAGGCAATTAGTAGGAGAATTCAATCTCAATATGTAATAAGCGCAATTGTAAGAACTATTTGAAGGATTAAGGAATGAACTTTTTAAAAAGAAGGGGAGTAATGCAAATACTCAAAACTGTCATGAAAGAACGGAACTTGAAAATTTTCAGCATTCTCTTCTTATTAATCATCTCCAGTTGCTGTAAAAAGGTGCATAGGTGCTTTGAACAAAGTAATTGCAGCACAGTGTCTCCTCGGAAAAAAAAATACATCATTCTGTGTAATACTCCAGAGATTTTTATCTCTGATAATAATGTTTCAATGTAAACTGCTGCATCTTCTCTCAAAGTATTGTTGTTCTTCAGCCCTGACAATGCAAGTGCTGGAAAACCCTAAGTAGGTTTCAAGATTACCTGGACAGCAAATATTCCAAATTTATGAAGCCAGAATTAGATGGTGCTTTATCTCTGCTTTTTCACCAGTGGAAGCATATTTTTCATTGGAGTGGATTGGTATTTGCATTTTACCTTGTCATCTCTCTTGATAACAGGCACACAAGGGAAATTACCCATATGCACAAACAAAAATCAGGAGGGATAAGGGGTGTGGAAGTGTAAAATACCCAAGGAGCTCTGAAAAAAAGGGAAAGGTCTGGCACTGTAAGTCTATGATTGATGTTATTACCCGTGATAGATTTTGAGATAGCGAAAGCTTATAAATCTTTAGGGGGAGCTATGCGTCTAAGGATGCTGATTGCATTCAAAAAAGGTTGTGTGAGAAGAAAGTATAAGGACAGGTGAAGGGCAAGAATGATAAAACCATAAATTAAGGGAATGAAGAGGGTAGTCAAGGGAGGGGCAGTGCTTTTTAGAGGGAGGTCTGAAGGGAGTATCCTAGGAGCCTGTGACTCTTGCATACATACAGGACAGAGAAAAGAAGGGGGAACTCTGAGAGACCTAGAAAAAAAATGGAACAATGTGACCCTAGGTGCTGAGGGGAGAACATGCCTGTGGTAGACAGCCTGGGAAGGATATGATGGTTTCCTGGGGAGGAAAGGTTGTTTTGTAGATTCTTCCTTCACCTCATGAAGTGGGTGGGTTCTTAATGGTGCTTTGCTAGATGTCTAGGCTGCTTCTTCTGTGTACTATCAAAGTATATTTCTTTACTAGCAGTGACCCCACCAACCAGCAGACCATCTGTGGTTGCCTTGGCCAGACTGTTTGTCTTGCTGATAATAATTGGGAGGAAATAAATACTGAAAATGCAATGGCATGCAAGGCCACACCTCTGCAACTTTCCCTTGTCAGAGTGCCACTTCTAGGAGAGCCTTTGAGAGCCCTCTGCATAGTGTCGAACTTACCATTTTCAAGCAAAATTTTAAATTTCTTTCCATGTTGTATCTCTTTGTACTTCCTTTTATTAGCATAGTGGTGTGGCTTTGTTAACTAGGAAATCATAGAGAAAATTCTGTAATTAAGGCTAAAAGAGCATTACAAAAGAGAGCAGTGAAGAAATGCTGAGTGTCTTTTACTTCCAGGATTCTTGGAAGACTAATGATTCCTGGACTATTTATTTGTCTAAGTATTGTTCTAAAATATCTATTGCAGAACGCATGTAGTATCTCAGATAGCATCTGAGTAAAGTCAGTTTAGCAGTGTCTCTTAAGGAGAGATTGGAAAAAAAAGATTGGAGTCTTCTTAGACTTGGAGCTGCTGAGGTAAATTCAAGGAAACTCAGATCTAGTTTGGAGGCTTGCACGGGAGACTTCTGTATTTCTTTGTTTCTGGAAACTTTGTATTATTTTCCTGATCACTGTTTTGTATAAAATTGTCTTGTATTTTCTGTGGAAAGAGATGGAAAAAAATCACTCAAGAAAAAAAGATTTTCACTGGAAGAGACGAGAAATTGATCTCTAGTGTCTGGAAACAGTATTAAAAAAATTAACAAAGAATTTCTTTAGAGCAAGCACTGGTGAAAGGTCTACATTGAAGCAAGTATGTGTGAAAGAGAAACTTACGGAACTACAACTCGAGGGGTAAAGGAGAGTGCTGTAGAAAATGCTTGCCAAAAATACTGCTATACAATGCAAAGGGAACTCATAGAAAAGCAATGATAACAATTTGTAGCTCCCATTTCTGGGCACTACAGTTCAATAGCTCCTGGCTGGTGGTGATCTGTTAGGCACATGTATTGGTTCTCCTTTTTCTTGGTGTTAATTTGCAGTATGATATGAGGATGCATCAACAAGTCTGAAGGTAGTGTCTGACTTTCCTGTTGATGGACAGTCATAGGTATGTGCTTTGGATTGTCAGGTTTTTCCTTTTCAGTCCCACATGTAGCTTTCACTGGAAAAGCACAAGGCCTACTAAGACTTTCAAATAAAAATGTGAGTGACTGTTAGTTTTCCTCCTGTTCCATATCTCCATTCAAAAAATTCAGTTGTTTTGTGAAAGCAAGTATATGGAAGGTGAAGATGAACTGTACTTTTCAGAAGCAGCAGACGGTGTTTATACTGTTCACTACTGAGCCAGTAATTTTCGTCCTCACTCAGTTCAATGAAAGCTGTGTTTGTTTGCCAAAGAGAATGCTAAAGAGGCAAAAACATGCAAGCAAGATAGAAAAAAGGTTTATTGGGTTCACGTGGCTGGATTTTGGTAGCGGGGGGATGCAGGGGCAGGCTCTTTGTGAAGCTGCTGGAAATTTCTCATATGTCAGATGAAGCCAGTGCCAGGCAGCTCAAAGATAGTCTCACTGCTGGCCAAGGCTGAGCCCAACAGTGATGGTGGTAGCACCTCTGGGATGACACATTCAAGAGGGGAAAATGTTACTGTGCAGGACAGCAACTCTGCAGATCCAAGCTCAGTGAAGAAGGGGGAGGACAGAGATTCCCCAGTAGCCCCTGGTGAAGCAGAGTTTCCCCTGATCAAGGGGGGAAAATGTTTTTAAGATATGGGTTTAATCTTCATTATCCTACTCCAATTCTGACAGGGAAAATGTTACAACTTTTCACCAAAGTGGAGTTTCTTTGGCCCATGATGTCAGTCAGTGAGTGATCTTTCCCTGCCCTTGTTTGGACCCTTGAGTCTTATGCTGCATTTTCTTTCCCCTGCTTAGTTTAGGAGGGGAGTGATAGAACATCTTTGTGGGCACCTGGTGTCCAGCCAGGGCCAACAAAAGGTTTATAAATCCAGCAGTAGGCTGAAGCTTTACATGCTGAAGCTTTTCAGGGCACTGAATTCTGCTGCTGAATTCTATTCCTGAATTATGGTTATGGTAAAATCAAACTTTTAAATGCCTAAAATGAAAGAATGATGATTATGTGACTCTTGCAGACTGACAGCAACAATAAGGAGAAAAAAAATTATCTCAAATTAACTTGAAATAAAATAGGACATGAAAAAGCTCATCTCGCCTAATTTCCTTCCCAGTTTTAGTATATTTACACAGTTTTAAGTTGTCATATTTGCAAGCTAAGAAAATGGAGTTTCAAAGATAAATATGATCAGGTATGTTGTTTCCAAGAAGAAAATACTGGAATTGAAACAATTTTAATGTGTTTTTAATGTCACAAAATAACTAATACCTAGCAACCTGCTAGTATTGGCACGCAGAGGTCATTATATCTGTTATATCTGTTGGAAACTTTCTGTGGTACAGGAAGTCGTGCAGGTGATTAGTATCCTTTTCTATGTCAGATATGATCAACTTCTTTCATTTGATATGTTGTTGCTGGGTGGATTGGTTTGTTTCTAGGAATAATGCATCCCTTTTACAACAGCTATACAGTCTTGCTTCTGCTTCTCTTAAATTTTGCTGTTGCACTGTTTTTATAGAAAGTAAGGAAAAAAAAGGTTACTTAAAAAAAAAACCCCTAAAAAACAACAACCCCCACCAAAAAAAACCCCAAACAAACAAAAAACAGACACAACCCCAAAATCATATCCTTTTGATTTACCAGATGGGAACATTTCCTGGAGATGGCTTGCATAAATCAATATACAGTGAGAATAAATTATTATGTACCAAGAACACTAGAATACTGAGGACACTTGAGCTGCAGTCTTCTGTGGTTGTGTGATTTGTATGACTCTGATTCTGCTTTCTGATTCTAGTTAGAATTGGGTTGTTGGGTGTCATTAAGGAGAGTATTTATGAATCTTAATGCTGGGCTACTGAAACCCTGGATTTTCAGACTGGTCATTTGAATTACTCTGAATTTTTTTTTTTTTTAATTGACCATGTGCTTGAAGCTGAGGTTGTGTTTCTTTTTAGCCTGAGCAGCTATTTTCTGTTATATATATTTATTTTTTACTGCTGTAAAAATGGCATTTGATGGCCTTTCACGTGGTTTTTCAATTGGTAATGCTGCTGCTCCTGACCTGACAGTAAACAAATCCAAGGCTTTGTGGACTCATTGGTAAGTGACTTGAATCTACAATGTTAAATTATTAATTTAATTTTTGCACAGATGGTGAAAAGTCGCGCACTTGACTCATGGCCAGTTGCAGGTTAACATTGTCAGTTTAGAGAATATAAGATAATTACTGTACTTTTTTTGACAAAAGTACTAAAAAGAAACATTTCTGTAGGGCATTTGAGAAGTCTGATGATTAAGATCATAGGTTAAGCTTGAGCCTGAATGTGTTTACTAGAAAACTGTAGTGCTGATATTTCCTTTTACCCTCCTGTTTTTCTCTTTCTCCCCCTCTCCCAGTCTTTAATTCCAAGTGTCCTGGATTATTAATGATTAAGAGCAATGAATAAATGCAGAAAAGGTTCACTAGTCATGTTTGACTAGCTCATGGAGAAGGTTAAACTTAAAAGGTACAAGATAAAGAGGAAGGACTATAGGAGCATTCTTACATTTGTAGTTATATATATACACAATCTGACTGTTTCTATCTGACTTAAAAATGTGGAGTGACACCAAACACTGCTAAGCTAAAGGTTGGGTTTTCTTTCTGTTTTGGATTTGGACAAATTGAGGTTTCGCTTTAGTCTATATTTAACTTTCTTTTACTTTTTAAATCTTTTTTTTAAGCTCAGGCAAGGAAAAGCATAGGACTTTTTTCTGCTCAGTTTTACTTGTGTGTTTCTCTATAATTTTTTTGAGTTTTCCATTTCTTCTACCAAAGATATCACTCTCTCTTGGTTAAATAGGAACAGAAATATTAACATTAGAAGAGTGTGGCCAGTTGGTCTTGTTTTAGCTAATGATGTGCTTAGAGTGTACGTGTGCAAAATATACTTCAAGGCCTGTCCTAATCAACTTAAGAAAAATAAATTGAAATAAATATCCCCAAACTATTTGCAGCTGTTAAATTATATTAATTTAAATGAGATTAAACCTATAATATGTGTAGCTATTTTCATATGAAGATAAGCTTAAGCAATATTCTTCCTCTGATCCTGGTTCAGAGTATGAACCAGACCAGAACCTTTCATTTGGGGATTATAACTTCCCTTTTGAATTTCTAGTCTTGTCTTTTTTCCTTCTGTTTGTTAGCTGTATGTAATTTTCCCAAATGTTCTTGTTTATATGTTATTTGCAAGTTTGTTTCTAATGCAGTGATCCATATATATATTAAGACTAGTGAGACTCATGGAACTGGAATAAATATTCTATAGAGGTAATTACACAGAAAATCATAAGAATAGAGGTTTTTATTCATAAAACCTTGGGTAGGAAGTTTTGGTTTTGTTAATAGATGTCGAATGTGGAAAAAAACATGAACTATTGGAGAAACTTGAGTGAAATGTCACACATGAAATGGAATTGAGATTCTGTGGAAGGAATCCCTCTTTTATTGTGCATGTGAAGGTAAGAAAGTCATATTCTGAATCAACCTGTAAGAGTGAAAGATCCTTGATGTAATATAGCTGTATTAGTAGTAGAATTAATGATAGATTTGTGTTGTTTTGGCATTTTATCATTCCAGCAATATTTGGACAGAGCTGAGAGGTGATTGAGAGCTGAGTAATACATAGAACAAAACTATGAGTAACTAGTGACCCTTATCAGTAGGCTGTCGAAAACTGCTTGGGTTTTCAATGATATTAATGGGTTATTTGACTGCATTATTTAGAAGCAAGGTAAAGCCTTGCTTCTAAATTCTTGCTATCTGGATTTAGTGAAATGTTATGTCCACTGGAATGTTTTGTAAATATGTGAAAATGGCTTCAGCAGAAATGTAGTGTTTAATTCTTTAAAATGGATAAATGACTATGTTAAAGTTTTTTGCAGTAGCAAAATAGTTATTGTTTGCTAGCCATCTGAACTTTACCTAAATTAATGATCATATAAAGGTAACAAAAATTTCAGATATGGGCAAAGAAAAGGTGATTGAAATGAGGAAGTTATGTTCCTGAGTCTGTACTGTCACCACAAGATGATACAAAGTTGAATGTGCACAGTACATTTGACTGAAAGGCTAGTTTTTCTTCTGTAACTGTAAATATTGTGTGCAAACAACCATAGAAGTGTATTGTGACATTTTATCCCCAGGAGGTTAATGTAAAAAATGTGTGCCAACATCAGAGTGGTTATGAATTAGCCATGTCCTGTTAGCTCACAGTTACTTTTATCAATTTGTAGCTCCTCTGAAATCATCTCCAGAATAGCGACTGTGTCCACTCAGCTTCTGCCACCTCTGAGAATTTTAAATAACTACAGCTGCAGCTCTTTAGGCCTCTTGAGGGAAAAGAAAGGCACTCTGTAAGCAGGCATGTGTACCAGCTGCTTTGTTTTCCTTTTGCACACCCTTGGTTTTATACGCTTTTGATTCTTTCTGTATTGTTTGTTGATCTTTCTGAGATGGAAGTCACTGAAAATGTCAGCTAAGTGTTGCAGTTCCCATATTGGAAAAGCAAGTGGGTAAGTAGTGAATTGTGAATTCCCCTGTTGATATTTAAATTCTTTGACTGCCAATCCTGTATTTCAGGAGTTCCTTGAAATTGTTGTAATGAGAGTTGAGCTGAAATACTCAAAACTTTGAATGCTACCAAGTGACTTTATTACGTAACAACTTCAATAAGAAATGTGAAAGAAATAACTCTGGCCTGAGTAAGTTGTTTACTCTTCTGACACAGCCTGTAAAAATTACTCAACTAGCTACAGTCAAGGGAACTTACCTGATTTTTCAGGCATGATCTATGCATCTCTGCTGTTCCACGACAACTACATTACTACCTCTCTAGCTTAAACAGCAGATGGACATGATACTGTCTAATTTTCACTGAATTAGTGCTATAAGATTTCCCCTTTGCTGTTCCTGTTAATCCTCTAGGTTTAGTTAATATCCAGAGAAAGGAGCTGAGGACAGTTATCTTACTGCAGAGACAGGCTGGCCACCCAAGAGAGTTTATAATGAGTCTAGTCAATGAGGAGGATTTGGGGAAGTTTAAATTTCTATCATTCATAGATCTGAAGTGCAATGCTTTCAAACTTTGGCATTACCTTTATGCCTTGAAAATCTAGACAGATATTTTAGTTTCCATGAGACAGTGCAAGTTGTCTGATTGTGAGGTATGGGAACCTGGGGCCAATGGCAGGCATGAGATAATGGAAAGTGATGTTGAAATAGTTCCCTAGCATGTATCCCTGACTTGGAAATATGTAAGCATTCACAAAGGCACTTCTCAAGGAGGGAGAAATGTCAAGATTTGGCTCCCGGAAGTCTTTGTATATAATTTTAACATGACTCTATCATGGTAGGATGCAGCTGTATCCCAAAGTACTTGTAAATTTGTAAACTGCTGGTTACTAATAAATCTTCAAGGGTTTAATTTTTTTATCCCCTGAAAAATGGAGCTGGTAATCTACTTTAACAAAAAACCTCCCCTCCTCCCAAAAATTTCCTATAATTCTGTGGCAGCTAATCCAATTAAACATTGACCCTGATGTGGGTCGTATGTGTGTGTTTTTTTCTGCATGTTTAGCTTGAGAATGTAGTTTGGAAGTGTGCTTCCAGTTTCCCAGCCACCTGTTACAGTTTTCTTTCTTGAAACTGTTTGTTATTTCTGAGGCTGCTGTGTATTTCTTGCTAAACTATAAGGCTGTGGTAGTCAAATATTTCCACAAGCTGGGTTGCTGAAAAACCCTTTGGTGACAAATGTTAGCCGGTACTATGTGTCAGTATAGCAGATGTGTTTCACCATTAATGTGAACTACAAGCAGAACCATAAGCATGTCACAGGAGAGAAGCAAATTGTGTATGTTGGAGAAAAAGATGAGTACCACAAGGGTGGTTGTGGATTAAGGCATTTGGAAGCTCTTTTATAGGGAATTGGGTAGATTTAGCAGTGCTCTTCTTCCCTATCGCTTTTGCCGTAATCAGGGTGTAAAGAATTCCTCTGTATGGTCAGACAAATTGATTCCCCCTTTTTAAGTCTGTTTGAGTCTTCTCCGTTTAAAACGTGTTCCTCAGTTGCAGACCACTTCTCCACCATAAGCACAGTAGTCTGGCAAGCCAGCAGAAGGGATGAGGACATGGACAGCAATTGCCAGACCGTCACAGTACATTAATTTTACCTAGATTATATTTGGGCCTGTGATTAATACAGGTCATTGCTACCCACTCGCATTGTAGATCATGCTGAAAATTGTACAATGACAAGTACAATTCCTCTGAGTCATTTTGACTCCATGGCTTAAATAATTATTGTTGAAACAACAGTAAGGAAACTGTTTATTTTGAAAATGTTTCCAAGAAGTCCTAATCCCCTTTCAGGGTGAATGGAAGAGTTTTTGCTATGGGATTACTCTTAACTGTAGAAAGCAGTCAGGTTGAATACTGAAAAGGAAATAGAAAAGATAGTTTTTCTGCTTTCTGAGGAAGTAAAGTGAAAAAAAAATTCTTTAGATTGGGTAGATTTGCTCTTTATCACAAGGGCTGAGTTGACATCTTTGCAGGTCAAGATATGAGTTGATCAGGCAAAGAATGTGTTCTCCAGAGAAGACTTTGGACCAGGAGTGCTTAGAAACAATCTAGCTCAGTGCCTGCACATAGATAAAATGCATCACTGGATAAGAAGGGGGAATCATTAGCTTAGGATAGATCATTCGTTTGCCATACAAGGTAGCATCAGGTACCTTGTTCTGAGGAGTTTTCAATATTTCTCCTTTTCTCGGAGACTTCCTCAAACATACAACTTTTCTGGTTTGCAGTGCTTTTGGATCATGGTTGTACTTTTTGTAACCACTAGCACATACCTGAGCAAGAACTGCAGCCTTGCTGTCACATCCCTCTTTGTTCCTTAGCAAGTATCCCTCTATCTGTCTTAATTGTAGGTCAGATGTTTTCTTCTTCCATGTATTTCATATCCCATGGTATAGCTTCAACAGGAAGGTCCAGTGCCTGTGTCTCATGAAGTCACATGTGAGTGACTTGGGGATGGCTGCCCTGTAGCTGCATCCCCCGCTATCACTAGACTGGCCACTGAGCAACCTTCCAAGAGCCATGCTTTGTCTTGTGCTTTTCGAGTAACCACTGCTTTGCCCAAAAGCTATGAAATGCAGAAATCATGGTTCCACCTCAGGAGTAGCTGGGCTATCTGTGAAGCAAGGGCAAGAGCACAGCTGGGGCTGACAGTCTCTGTGTGTACTTTGTTTCTGTTCATCATTCAGAGCCTTTGGAGAAAAGCCCTGCCAAGAAGAAAAGTAAAGTCTGAGCTGTGTCCTTGGGAAGTCAGAAATGGACACTTGAACCCGTGGGTTCAATTCTGTGCTGCCTCTGAGGCTACTGTTTGGCCTGACTGA
The DNA here is from genome assembly GCA_013397075.1 of Rhabdornis inornatus. NCBI lineage: Eukaryota > Metazoa > Chordata > Aves > Passeriformes > Rhabdornithidae > Rhabdornis > Rhabdornis inornatus. Next base: position 300,434 of record VWZS01005050.1, read on the forward strand.
TGACTAAACTCTGTGCATGGGCTTTTCTTTCAGATATAAGTCTTTATTTACATACCTTTTCCCTGCTGGTTGAGTGTAACATGTTTCGTTGACAGAAGACGATTCTGTTTGGTCTCTGTTTTACCATTAAAAAAATCTTGAAAAATAGTAATTTGGGTTGAAATCAATTGATTGAAAATTTGAATTTGTTTGTTTTACAGTTTCATTTAACAGACAAAAGTTTCTGTTTCTGAGTTTCTTGTGTGGTTATATAAAAAAAACCCAAAAAACAATTGTGTGAAAGAATTAAAAGTTAAGTCACTCCAAGTCATAAAGCAAAACAAAATTCACAGCAAAACATATTTTTAAAAACCCAAACCAACAGTGCAAACCCCTTCATGCATAGTTGTGGTAGAGGTTATACTGTTGGAAATTTACTGGCACCTTCTTTCAGGAGTAATAACTAAACACATGTGTATATAAGCACGGTTCTGTAACCCCTGTTTCTTGTTCATATTGCAGGAGTCTGGCAGAACCTTCCATAAATGATAACTACTGTTCAGTTTCAATTACATGTACATATTATGTTTTTAGAAGCTCACAATTCCCTTCTTGTCATCATGTACAGTTATGTGAGAAGATTTTTTTTGCTCATAGGACCAGATAACTTGCAGTGATGAGCGCGTGGGAGTAGGAAGAAAAGAGCTTTGTTCACTGAGTCCTATATAATTACATTTTAAATGATGAATGAGTCAAGGCTAAGTTATCTGGGCATCTATGCATACTTAGAGGTTAGTATAGGTACAGTAATTGCATTTCTTAGATAATTTTCTTATTCTTTTTATGTGTGTTTGCAAGAATACAAAACTTGCATTCAATAATAACTTTCTATCACTAGGCAAAAATTAACATCAGAAAGCTCTTCCTGGTATACTTATTTCCATATACAAAGTATTTGACTAATTTGGCCACAGAAGCTGTTCCATTCTCTCATATACATATATTCTTCATTGCCTTGATATCTCAGGGAATTTTGTTCTTGGGTGGAAGTAAACAAAAATGTTCCATCTGCTATTTTAAGCAACAAGTGGAAACTTTCATGGGTGAAACAAAGAGTTGAAATATAAACTTAAACAGCTTTCAAGTTTAAGTTCAATTTTGGGGTTATAAGCTGCTTTTGTAAGACTTTGCTGTAGCTTCATTGCTTCTTAGAGATGCATGATTTTGCATGACTGCAAAACACTGTTAGCATTTCCCTGAGGTAGCAGGAGGGAGAGGAGACTTGTCTGAGAAGACAGAGGAGCTGGAAACCTTCATTCATCCATTTGAAGTCTCTGTTGACTTCTGTAGTGGGAATCAAGTAATAAAGAAATCATTTGGCTAAAATCTCTGGCAGTCTGCTGTTTTTTTCCCCCTTATCTTCATCTAATTTTTGGTCTCTTCTAGGTGCTTTGTACATTGAGTCTAGAAAAACTCTGGTCTTGCCAAAAGTGGTCTTTAGGTGCTATAAACACACTGTTTTGTTTATGTACTAGGATTTTTGCCGGATCTTGTCTTGTATTACCCACTGTCAAAATAGAATTTGTAACTACTGATGTGCCTCTGCTGAACTCCTGCTTTTGATTTGCATTTAAGCTGAAGATGCCTGCAATTGCATGTCATGTTTAGTATGCTGCTCTGCTATAGCGATAACAGCCAAATAGAGATACTAATCTGTGGTATGAGAGTCGTAAAATAATCATACAAATCTCGTAATGATCCAAATTTGTCACTTTGGATATTGAATAGCCTTTTCTGGGGTGCCAGTGTAGATCTGTAAGAAATAAGCTGAATATCATTTTGATCATCAGATGCTTAATTGACATGAATGATGCTGGAATTGATACAAACGTTGTGCCCAGTTCCTTCCCAGAAACATGCTTGATGGAAATGTGCACTGAATTCTTCCTCTGTATGAGCCAAAAGAAATTAATTAATTCGGAAAGAGGGCCCCATTAAGTTCAGTATGTTGGACTTAAATTTTTTTCTTGATATTCATACAAAAAACCTTAAAAGGAAAAGCTAGTAGCTGTTACTATGCAGGTATATTAGCATTGTTAGTGCAGTTTCAACTGCTTACATCTTTCAGGTTTGCAGCATTTATGTAAAACATGAAATAGAATGTTGTGGTGTTTGTGGTCTGTTTGTTGTGTTTTTGTCCTTAGCATCATTTTACTCAGTCTGTCAGAGGTGTTTATCTTTTCTAAAATCGTATTTTTACTTTGCTGTTTTGAACTCTGAAAGCATGATGGACTGCAAGGCAAGAGTACCTAGATTAAAGTTCAGTATATTATGAATCTAGGGCTATAGAACCAGTATTAGGGCAGCCTGAATAAAAACATTCATTTTTTTGAAGACACTCCCACTTTAACATGGTTTGAATTTTCTGTCATGAGCCTTTTCTCTTTAATTTTCCCATTTCTTAAAATTCTTTTAAAATAATTACAATTTTGAAAAGTGAAAACATGCACCTATGAGCTAAAGATTTATTGACTTGAATTATTTTGTCTTGCATAACTGGTTTTAAAAAATGTATGTTTTTATTATTAGCAGAACCCATTTTGAGTTGGAGCAAGTAGGAAATAAGATGTATTCTGAGCAATATAGTTATTCTGCAGAACGTATATCAACAGATACTGTTAAATGTTATGTTTTAACAGCCCATTCTGATATGTACTTGTGAAATTACTGATACTGTTATCGTTGTAATAAAGTTTTTCTGTGAAATATGACATAGTTGTGGAACAATAGTATTACCTTGTTCTAGTTTCCAAACTGGACTACATATTACTATAATCATAATGACACTAATCTAGTAATACCCGCGGATGTTGAGGAGATGAAATGGTCGCATGCAGGAGGAATGCTGTTGTTGTGGGAATGGATGAAGCACCAAGGTTTCTGGTACAGCTGAACTTTTAAAATCTACAAGGATGATCACACTTGCTTCTGAAGCATAGCAGCCTGAGGCTGCACACAGGACATGTAAACACAGGCCATATGCCAGTCAGGAAAGGTGAGGATGCATTTAAACTGCAGGTGTGATACAGTTTCCTAAATTTAAATTTTGTTGCTAGGTCAAGTTTAAGGCTTATTTCAATGAAGGTCATCAGATATCTGGTTACAAATGAACAAAGAGTTGGTTTTGGAAGTATAACTGAAAAGTTTCCACCTCTGTGATGGTTCTCACTAACAGGTTTGTGGGTTTTTGTTGCAGTACTGACACATATAATAGTGACTTCCATAAAGAGACCATTTCATGTACACTGCTTGATTCTCTTCCCCTGAAATGTATACCTAACACAAAATTTAGGTTTTTTGTTTTCCTACAAAAGCTTTTCTGACATGAGGATTTGTCACACCTTTTTGCATGCTGTGAAAGCACCTAGCTTATTTATTTTGTATGATGATTTGCATAATTATACTTCATCAATATAGGAATTTGTTAAACATTGTTAAATGCTGTGAAAGCACTCAAGCTTTCATATATCTCTTTAAAAAGTGCAGTTTAAAACCATAATTCACAGGTGCAATATTGTAAACTCAATGAGACACTTCTCTCCAATGTATTTTCTCCTTAGGTCTAGATGGAACTGTCCTCACATATGAGGTACCATTAGTTAATACACATTAAAAAAGAGCTGGAGACTTTGCTTCAGCATCTCCCTACTTATATAAGTCTCTTTTGCTTTGTTACTGTATATTAGTATTGATAATTGTTTTTTCTAAAAAATATTTTTACTTTACATGAGTGCCACTGTTTTTCCTCCTTGACCATGTTAGACTCCTTTTGTTTATTCTACTGAAAGCATAAGTAAAGGTTACATTGCTGTATAATAATCTTTGCATGTATGCATCTTGAACTGTTGGTGTGCCTTGCTCTTGCTCTGCCATTTCCAGTGTTTTTCCTTGAAAAATTTCTTAGTTTCAAACTCCATACTTCCTTTGAAATATATACCCATGAGTAGAAATGATGAACATAATTTTTGAAAAACAAAATATAGTAAATTGAGAAGATAGGTGGGGTTTACTTATTTTCTATTAGAAAAATTAATCAATTTTTTTTTTTAGTTTATGCTTTTATGTTATTGGATTAGTTTCCTGTGAAACAATAAAAATGCTGCTTTCAGATATTCATGGGAATACTTGAAAAATACTGATTGAAATCTGTCTCCTACTAAGACTATGGCCAACATCAAAACTACCTCCAAAGGTGAATGTATGGCTTTGTTTTGTTTGAAATTATGTTGATATTTAGTTTTCATAGGATTAATTTTAAGGTGGTACTATTTCAATTTGTGGATGATCTATAAAGATGCATTTAGGAAACGTTTCATGTGATGCTTAGAAGGCAAAGGAGGTATTTGCAGGTTTCGCTTGGTTTCTTCTAGTGCTTCCAATTCTGTTTATGGTCTAATGTAAATTTAATGAACTTTCTTGGTCTGAAATACCTCTTGGAATAAATAAAATTTACAACTCATTCTAAAATTTTGTAGAGAAAGGAATAGGCATGTTTAGTCAGGAACCATGAAAATAAATGAGGTCAGTTTTATTGAGACTGACATTTTAATCTCTGTCTGAGTAACTGTGGTATGAGGGCTGCTGCACTCTCATAAAGTGGCTTTTATCTGTATAAAGCATGGCAGTTGTTAATGTGTGTTGTCCTGGCTTGTTTAGAAATTAAAGCTGACCCAAAGTAAAATATATGTGCCATTTTCTAAAAACTGCTCATTTTGCAAAAGTTAGTTCTTCTTTATTTGTTTTTAAAATTCATCTTGGAAGTGAACTTTGATCTATTCAATTAATCTAGACTGTGCTTATGTAAAGTACCTAAGGCCTGCTACTGCAAAGTTTGTCAAGTGGCTTAGCTTTCAGCTGTGGGAGGATGCAGGCTCCTACTACCTCCCCTTCCAGTGTATTTTAATTTTACAGTTCCTCTGAATAATTCTACTTTATTCTAGTGTTTTTAGTTTATAGAGAGAGTTTATGCAACAGAAGAAATGAGCACCTAAAGTGCATCTCAGAATTCAGCAATTTCTGTCTAAAGAAGTTTATGCCTTGCTTTTTAAGTGATAATTAAAAAATGTCTCGATACTTTAATATTTCTGCCACAATACAGAAAAGTGAAACAGCGTGTGGAAGGTTGTATGCCCACTAGTGCTAAGTGATTTGGGAAAGGGAGGGATAAGAAAATTGAATGTTGCCTGCAGTGAATAAATGCGGACTGGAAAAAAAATAAAAGCACTAGGGAACTTTCTGATCGTTGGCCTTTCTCTGTGGATTGAAGAGCATTTCTTCCCTTGACTCCTCCAGACATACTAAAGCTTTAGGTGTCCCAGTTGCCTTGGAGATTCTTGACTGCCCTGGTAAGGACTTAAAAAGAGCTGGCTGGGACTGGTGCTGGGAAGTCAGCCCAGGCTGTGCAGCCAAGAAAGGAAGGAAGGTCACAAGAGGGAAAGCATGTGAGGAGTCTGAGGACTCGTTCACCTGCTAGAGGAAGTTGATGCAAGATCAGTCTTCTGTAACTGCCCACAATGTTGGAAGTTACTACTTTGAGGGGAGGTACCTTATGTGTACGGACTGGAAGGCAGCAGAAGCAGCCCAGGCAGCTTTTGTAGTCTGTTGGTGCTTGCTGGGAAGGGGCAGAACAGCTTTTGTTCCTTGCTTCCAGGGCAGGTTATATGTTATTTCTGGTGAGTCCTAACATAAAATGAGTAAGCAATCCCAGAAGCAGAGAATGGAATGTGCTCATCACTTTATTGCACTAACTACATTACCAATAAAGCATATGCTAAATGGATTAAGGATGCCATCTCAAAAGTGGCTCTTCAAAAAGAAGCCTCTGTCTCTTCAGAGCCTGAAATAATTTTTGTTAATGATCTAGAAACAAAGATGAAATCATTGACAATTATGCTGTCTACACATTTTATCAAAACAGTAAACAGCTATGATGGTGAAATCAAAGGAGTTTCACAGTTGAAGCAGCCAGTTTTTAATACTGAGGAAGTCAGATGGACCCCAGTCACAAGGCTGGGAATCACAGTCTGAAACAATTGGACTTTGAAGGGGTCCTTGTCCCCTAGGTGGTGCTGTAGAAAAAAAAGATTGTGATATTTGTATATTCATTATATATATATATATGTATGTATGAGAATATGCATATATATATGGGAATATATGTATACGTGTGTGTTTGTATATCTAGGCAAAAATCGTAGTTGAGATCAGTGAGGCTGACCCTAGACACTTACTGTATGAATTGAAAACAAGTGTTAAGGAATGAGGAGAAAAACATTGAGAAAAGCAAATGTTCAAGAACTTAGGATAAATGTCTCTGGGAAAACAAAACAACCACAAACAAAACAAACAACAAAGCAAAACTTCCTAGCTAAGTTTGCTAACAAAATCAAAAACTGGAAGTTAACACAATAATGGCACAGAGGAGTTTTGAAAACAAAGGCCAAGTATTAAAGCATTTTCTTCTCTAGTGCTGTGATTAGATGCAGGGTGACTGAGAGCAAGGTCCAGATTTTAGTCTCAGAAGAGACAAGTTACCAGAATCAGTGGAGGTTCTCCAGCCCCCAGCACTCCTTCATCACGCCTCTGTGCTAGGCTGACAAGCCTTCTTTGGCAAGCTAGCACTAGCATACCTAAATACAGCAGATTAAATGACTGAAGTGAGATTTCCAACAAACAGGAGATCAGGAAAACAAAAAAATCTTAATGTTTAGATATAATATCTTCTGACTTTAAATTTGGTTAAATGCTGTTATACCTCAAAGGACTGTTCTTGATTTTTTTACAGGTAAATTGACTATTGGCTGCTGTTGTGTAGTAGAAGGGGTAATGGTTTTAAGAAGTTAGGTTCAGACTAGATTTAAGAAGGATTTTTTTACAGTGAGGGTGGTGAAACACTGGAACAGGTTTCCTGGAGAGGCAATAAGAGATAAGATGCCACATCCCTGGAAATACTCAAGGTCAGGTCAGATGGGCTCTGAGCAACCTGGCATTCAATCTAGTTGAAAATGTACCTGTTCATTGCAGAGGGCTGGAATAGATGGCCTTTAAAGTGTGACCCTTTCAGCGCAAATTATTTGATGATTAATTTGTCTATACAGGGATTGTATGATTGCCTTGGTAATGTGGTGTTTTTGGTTAAAATATAGTTCAGTTAGTTAGTGTCACTATTGGACACGTTCTGTTAGTGCCTCCAGTATCTCTGTCTGCTTACAGACCACTTTACTTTCTGGTTATGTCCTCATGACACAGGATTTAGTTAATCTTCTAGAACAGCTGTTATCATTACCTCAAAGGAAAATGGGAAGAAAAGAGACACTCTTCCAGAAAACTTATTCCATTTAAGTCTGATTCTTTCTTTTGCATTGGTTCTAGATCTTGAAAATGATACAAAAAATCCTCCTCTTTGAGCATTTTTTTATTCAAAAAGTTTTCAGAAAGGGTAAAACTTGGCATTTTTTGCCTTTGCATAGTCTCTGTATTGAGGTGTTTCTAAAAAGTGGTATTACGGGCATTTAATATTTTTAAGTCTTTGAGTACTGTTAGTTAAAGAGGACTGCTTAGTATTTCTTCTAAAGTTATATATTCTTGTGGAGATAAAGCTCTCATATCTTACTTAGCAGTGTATTTTGGTTTTGTGTTGAAGCTCTAACTTCAGCTATTGGAATAGAAATTTGGAAAGCTCTACTTAAAGCAGGGAAATTTTTTTTTTAATAAAAAGCAAAACTACTAAAATTTATCATCCCAAATCTGTGTGTCTCCTCGCTCCTGCTGTAGCAAATTGTGTAGTGCAAATAGCTCTTCACAACCTTTAGTTTCTCATCTAATGGTAAAACAAAGGAAGACCTAATGAAGATCCTAGTCTTTTATTGTCATGGCTCAGAAGAATTGAAGATAATGACACATTAGCCTTGGAGTGCCAGTTGTTTTGGAGGAAACAATAAGGGAATAATTCTTTGATCTTGCAGTAATAACCAGAAGATGTTTAAATTACAGTTTCCTTCCAATGAAACAATGATTAATTAGTGTGTTAATAATTTCTATTCACTTAAAGAAGATTAAGTAAAAAAATTCCCCTAGGCTTAAAGACCAGAAAACTATTTTAGAAGTTTAATGAGAGTTAATTAAAAATCCTGGTTTTTCAGTTGCTTCTGATATTATATCAGCAGTAAACTACTTACCTAAAGAATCTTTCACTAAGGTTAGTAATTAGTGGTAGTTGTTTGGGGTTTTTGTTGTTTTTCTTGGTTAAAACTTCCAAAACCACTATTGTTGCTTCTTATTACAACAACCCTAAAAGGGGGCAGCAGAGGGGAGAGAGATGTCTTTTGGTCTGTGGTACCCACAAATGATGCTGCTTTTCCCTGCTGCACCAAATGCTGCCAGGGACTCTTCATTCAATTAGGAGAAGAGGGGAATGGCCACTTCCTTGCAATTTGTCTAACGAAAGAAATAGAGTTTTTTGAAGAACAAAACCTGCTTTCTTTGCTTTCATCAGTATCTCTGAAGAGATGGGTGGCCCCATAGCAGTAGAAAATGTCAAAAAGCACCTACCTGTCAGTTTTTTCTCCATTATATCATCCAAGTAATTTAAAAGTAAGGAATACAAAATTAATTTAAGTAATGTTAATTCAGCAGCTGTTTCGGATATGGTAGTATGCTGGAAATCCTGTTAAAATAAAGGAAAGAATATTCAGGCTGTTAACTTTCAGCACTGATTATACAATAATATTATTAGTACTTTTATTTTTATACTCTCACCTTGTGGAAGGAAGGAAGATAAAGGGAATATAAGGCCTGTGTGCTAATGTGTACCTTATGGTTTGCTCAATCATTATGCTATTAATCACTATGCTATTACTCTCTGGGGGAGTTTTGTTTCCAGTCCTGGAAAAGGTTGTGTATTTATAGAAAGCGGTGTTCCATAGGATTTTGAAATCTATCATCCATTTTTTTTATCTTGTACCTTACATGCAGTGCATTTCCTGAGGTCAGTACACATGTGAACAAAGAAGTTATTTTTGCATTATTTTCTGTTCAACAGTTAAATCATTACCTGCTGATCCCTTTCTTAGGTCTTTAAGTGCTTTTTACCTTGATGTTTGACTTTCTGACTGTCTGTACCATATATTTCTTTAAGTTTTTTTGGTATGCTGAAATGCTGAGAGAAATCATTGTATTATCAGGGATTTGTGTGGTAGTAAAGGTAAAACATCAAAATCTCAGAATTGTCTCTCAAGGATGCTTTGTTTCTCCAAGGGAAAACAGCTCTCAAACTAAAAGTTTCCACTTGACTTCTGTGAAGGTACCTTGAACAGTAGGATACTCCAACCTCCCAGACATTTGTTTCTTCAAAGAAGTTCTTAGTCAAGTACAGATAACTGGGCTCTACCTCAGTAAATCTTCTAAGTACTTGTGGCTTCAAAATCTTTAGGTCTGTGGTGCAGCTTTTATCAACCCTTTTTTTCCCTCTAGTTTTTGCACTCCTGCTGTTGGCTGCTGATAATTTCTTTCTTATTCTGTAGACAGTTAAAAAAAACCTCAAAAAAATTAAGGAACGAAACATTATTGGCCTGATTGTTATGCTGTAACTTATCTATGTTGACATCCTGTCATTTGAAAAGGAAAAAAATGGCAACTCACTCCTGCCTTCTTACGATACAGCTTTTAGTAAATTGAAGGTGGGATGGGTTGGGAGTCTGGATGCTCTTGTGTCTCCTCTGTGAACTGAGGTTGGTTGTTCTGGGAAGCTCACAGTCCCTGCTGACCAGAAACTCTGGTCTCATTTTTAATGCTGATGTAACAAGCATTTTGTATATCTTTAACTGATGCTATACTCAATCATTGAAGTGAGTGTTTGAAACAGGCATCAAATCTCAGCTCTTTAGCATGCTTTGATCTCATAAAACTTTGGGCATGAATGTGCCAAATACATATTCAGTGTTATCTGTTGACATCTGCCTTCCTTAGTAGGCCAGGGTTTTGCTTTAGAGAGGAGTAACTCAGGAACTACAGTGCTGGACCTGCCATTGTCCTGTGGCCATACAGTGCTACAAGCAGTGGCACAGGAAAGTGTGGGCAGGAAGGATGTCAAGGAAAGCAACAAATTCTATTCTAGCAGTTAGCTGTGAGCATCTTCAGGAGTCCATGGTGCAGCCAGCTGTGTGTTCCATTCTTCTTTTGGCTTCTCCATTACCATTGGAGGCAGAGAGAGATCTAAAAGATGTGCTCGCATCTGCCTGATCTACTCCATGAACAGGATAGCAAAGAATGGGTGTTTGTTGGGAAAAACTGTAAAAGCGTAAGCAGTGCTCCTGACCCTGTGCATTACACATTTTGTTATTAGAACTTTTTGAGCATGTCTACCTCTTCGTGCTACTTGCTGTATTAAAGGTTTCATGGTAATAGTAACATACTGAAAAAATGGAGGATTTTATTTATGAAACAGATTAGTAATGAAGTTTAGTAAAATAAAAGCAGTTTTTCTAAACTTCATTTTTATTTCTTGATCCCTTAGCGCTTTCTGCCGTATGCTGCTGTGTAAAGACTAATAGAATTACTGAAAGGGGAGATGTGCTGGAAGGTTGTGCTAATTTGTGTTTTGTTAAGAAAATAACTGTTGCTAGTGTGCAATTAAGAAAACCAAAATAATTCAGATGTCAGTTTATTACAGAAATATGAGCAATGTAGCACTCTAAATATTCATGCTATTAGCTTCATATAAAAGCTCTAAGACCTGCTTAATTTTATTAACTAATAAAAAAGGGGATTGCAAAGCATTTAGTGATACCTGTACTTGATTCTATGTGAGAGCCATTCTGCAAAAAAAGAAAATACAAGTTTCTATTTTGTGGGAAAAATACAGTAAGAATATTTTTGATTTTTGACAACAATAAAAAATTCTGACATAATTTATTTATTTAAATATTTAAGTAAATATTTATTTAACTTTCAATGCAAACCATAAATAGCATCTAATGTAAAGAAACAAACTGAAGAAAAGCAAATGAAAAAGTCTTCAGAGGAATCTCCAAAATGCACATGGTTTGCCTGGCACGAGCAGTGTGAAGCATATGGGGCAGAGGCCTGCTACTGGCATAAGCATTATTTTCACTTTGGACAGGGAGACTGCATTTGTATAACAGTTACGCTTCTCACAAAACTGAGCAGAAAAGAACATAACATACCTAAAAAAAGAAACATAAGTACACATATCCTGGAAAATGATTTGTTTAATAAACTACTACATCCCCTAGTTGGAATCATTTCCTTGAACATGATGGAACATTGGTGTTTCTTATTTACTTGATGCTGAAACATTATTTTTTTGACAGCCAAAGTTGAAGCAGCTGAACAAAAAAGTATTTTCATGTGAGCGTAAGTTAGGTGCACTAGTAGCTAAACTGAAATCTGTATCCTTGAAGACTGAAAGCAATTTAAATGTAATTCTGAAAAGCATGTCAGGAGCCTCCTTAGTCCTTCCTCTGTTTTCTCATGACATTTGATTGTGTAAGTAGAGATGTTTTACATAAAAGTAAATTTAAAATCAAAGTAAGAATGACACAAGGGCATTGCACCACAGAGAAAAATAAACCAGTAAATATACCGTGACTTAAGACTGCATCAGTTAAACCTTCATAGCTACAAATGGTATGCAAGGGAAGGCCAGAAGGCTTAGAAGGGATGGGGGGATGAAAGGGCAGCCAAGCAGAAAAAGTATTAAATAACTTCATCTTTACAGTAAAGGTAAATGTGAATGCTGTAGTAGGGGTGCTAAAGCATCCAGGAAGGGTTCCACATAAGGTCACTGTTTGGTTTTGTTTTTTTTCTTGAACCTGATGTTTTCTAAAGCTGGTCCCTACCGTGCTGCTGTGGTGAGGCTGTTTGGAGGCTGGGTCATGAGCAGCACGGAGCCTTTCCCTCCTTCCTTCAGTTCGTGGTCTTGTATATGTTGGTTTGACAGCAGCGTTGCAGCTTCCTTCCAGGGGGTCCATCATGGCATTTATCTCTGGCAACACCAAAGTGCAGTCTGACACTTGTGTTTGTGTCACCAAGCTACGAATGCAATTGCTGTCATAAACAATGTGCATATAAACTCTATGGTAAAGGCTGAGGTACAGCCCCAGTGGTGTGAATTGGAGATGTACCAGTTATGTAAAACAGAATACTTATTTTACAGGAGAGCTGGAAGCTTTGCCATAGTGTCAGACTTTCACAAATGAAGTTAAGCTTATTGAAGTATCCAAATGTTTTGTGTTATAACCTAAACATCCATTATTTTCCTATTGGTGATAAATCAGAATTCTCAATATTGATCTCATTTTAGCCTTGTTAAAGGAAAGCGAAATAAAATTTTTTTACCTCAGTTTGTGCATGGTGACTATTGGGGCTTCTGTAAAGCTTCCTAGCTTTTTGAGGTATATGCATGTTCTCCTTTCCAAACAGAATCACAAAATCAAGAAGCTGCTTAAAAGAATGACTCCAGAGTGTATCAGCAACTTCTAGGCTTTTGTGTTTAACACATGACTTATATTTAATATTGATTTTAAAACTACCTTGAAGGATATTGATTAATTCATTAGTATTGGTGATTTCATCTCCCTGAACCTTTCAAGCCAGTCATATTTCCTGACTAGAGTGAGGAACTTTATTTTCCTCTTGGTCTTCTGATCTGATTGAACAGATGACAGAGTAACAATGCTAATTAAACATACAATTTGGTGTTTATAAAATAGGTCTTGCTAGACTTTTTTTGTAGGACCCAAACATTGCCTTAAATACTTTGCCTTAAGGGGTTACTGTAGTTCATTTGAGCTGCATTTTGACCTCATTTGCAGGGAACTGAAGTCATGGATGTGGTTGATGATTGCTGGTTACCTGACATGCGGCATCTGCGTAAGCCATGAGAAGGCAAATTTATGTCAGAGGTCTTTTGAATCGCTATCCAAACACATCTGACTGCAAATAATTTTTTTTCAACTGTGCCACACAGTGTTTCTACCCTGGAGAGCACGTTGATCCCCTGAATCACTGATCTTGATTAATTAGAAAACAAAGCCTTGTGTATTTGATTCAAATAGTTGGAATGGCTTCTGTCTCTAAAGAAACTCTTGTTTAAAGTTAAACTATTATATCTTTAAAATTTATTTTAGTATGGCTTAAAATGCTTCTTTTTAGAATAAGTATAGTCTTAAACTGTACACAGATGGGTGTATATACAGGCAATTCCACAAATTTAATTCAAGTCAGCTCTAATTCAGATTTTCAGTGGAAAGGATTTGAATGCTGATGTGTTTATAGCGTGCAGGCAGCAGATGGATTCTTGGGAATAGGTAGTTCTTTGTATTATAAATAATGTTTGCAGCTTTTTGTATTCTTCAAACTATGAAGCTAAAATTAAAAACAAAAAAAACCACCCAAAACTAAAACCTTTCCATTCTACACCATAATGGAAGCCATTGAAATTTTGAGAGGAAGACTTCTGTGGTCAGGAGTAGGCAAGCATTTGGTGGAGCTCTGAAGAGCTTGCCTATGGAGAAGGGGGAACCTTGGTACCCATCCTTGCTTGAGAAACCCTGATGGATTATTGTCAAGCAATTCCTTTGGTCAGGGAGCTATTGCTTGGGGGGCAGTGCATGTGGTATCACCTTACCACCTCTCTTTTCCCACAGCCTCTCCTTTTTTTGTTAATTAAAATAAACTTGTAAATACTTGTAGGGGAGGGCTCAGTTTGGTGGATAGTTTGAAGATTTGTGTGGAGTTGAGTCTGTTGTTGCTTTATAATTGTTGGACCACTAAGGCCAGTGTGGAATTGGAGATTGGGCATTTGAGGATGTTTGTGGAAACCTAAATCCCATAGGGGCTCAGGGACTCAGTAGAATATTTTAAGGCTTCTGCTTTTTACATTGATACCTGAATTTCTAACCTACCTCAAAGGACAGAGGATAAAATCATTTTTAAATGACAGGAAAAAAAGATTGTTTTAATCATTTTACTTAAACCACATACCCCTTGTTGATGAACTCTAATGCAAACCAATATATTATGACATTTAAAGTGTGTTTCAGGGTGCAATAATCATGCTTATTTCAGTAAAAAGATAAAATAGGTTGCAGAAGGCTGAGGTAATAACTCTGCATAAAGTTGCTAAGGACTTCTTAGGTGTGCAGTGTCTGTGCTTCTTAATCCCCAGTTCCATTTGTAACTGTAGATAAAAATAACTGAGGGTAAAAAAGAATTCAGCAAAATTTACTCTAGTAGTTGTTTTTCATACATAATTAGTGAAAACAAAAATTAAAGCTCTACAAAGGCAGAAAAAATGTTCCAATATTTAATAATAGTTCAGATTATATAGTGTCTTAAGAAAGTAAAATAAAAACAATACAAAACCAATAAGTCTCTAATCTGAGGAATAGGGCTTAATTCACCATGACGTTTGCTTTATGGATCTGTGTATTAAATTTAATAAATAATTGCTTAAATAAAAAAAAATCCTATTAAGAATAGGCTTAATTAAATATAAGGATACAGACTCACTTTACAAGAGTCATAGTAAGTGGGGCAGCATATAATTGAAAATTTTGTAGTTAACACTGAAACTGTGGATTGAGTTTTTCATATGATATATTCAGATCACAAAGAACTTTATTAAATTGTCAATTTGGAAAAGGATGAAGTGTTTTAAAGCACAGTTAAAAATTTTTGACATAAAATTTCTGAAGTATGTAGTGCATATCAGCAGTTTAAAAATAAAGTTATTGAAAATACCATTTTATGGAGCACTTTATTTTGTTTAAAATTTCATTTTATTGTTAGTATTCCAAATTAACCCACTCACATGCTTCAAAAACTGGCAGAAGAAAACTTTTGATATTAAATATCAGCACAATGGATATGAATTGTGTGTAGCCTTTCGATTTCAATAAAGCAGCATTTCATGGTGGATAATTGGTTGTAATTTTTTTCCAACTAGCTGTAGCATACAGTAACTTATTTATGTACACTTTATTTAGTATGGCATATTTCTATTTCATCTTAGGAGTTTTATAAAGATTAAGCTTTATAGAGCACTTTTCTGGAGATCTTATCCCCATTACACAGGAAGGTAAGCAAATACAGAGGAAGGTTAATTGAATTGCCCTGCTGCAGTATGTGAGTATTGGAGCTGGAACTACAATTTGGGAATGATCATTCCCAAGTCAGTACCTTAATCTAATACAGCACAGGAGTCTTTCCTCTGGTGTTGTAAACATAGAAAAAGAGAAGGGCAGAAAACACAAAGCTAATAACAAAATCTTTATATGAATCTCTAAAGTATGGCTTTGCATCCTGTTAAGACTGTGTTCTCCTGTTATTCTTGTTTCCAGTAACAGCCCTCTTTCCTTCATGCTATAGCAGGTAAGATAGGTGGGACCAATTGTGGCCAATGGGAGCCTTGCTGTTCATTTTAGGGGCCAGAGTTTTAGTTAATCTTACATCGTGGTTGTATTTTATTATGTATTTGAATAAGGAACAAGGCACACATTTTTAAGGGACTTTAGAAGCTCAGCCTGGCAATGAAGACCACTTTAAACCCATCTGTGTAATTAATGAACAAGATTGCCTTGTATTCATGGCGCTGGCTTTGGGGTCCTGACTGTTTAAACAAAGTATGTACGGTCAGTTTTGTGATAAAAGTAAATCCTTGACACTCTGAAAAGCTGTACAAGTGACCTGTCACAGGTATGGGTGGTTGCCTTCTACCAAACTAGTCTAAGTCTTTGTTACAGCTTTAACTCCTGTTTGGTGTTCTTGTTTCACTTAAATGAAAATTGGCAGTTGAGATCTGGTCACGAAGTGCCTTGCATTGATTCTCTGATTTTGGAAGAATTATTTAGTTGCAGCCTTTACTTTTTACTTGTGTTTCTGTGAATCACTTGGTTAGGTGATCTTGCTGGACTTACAGTGGAAATTGAGGTAGCAGCATTGAAATGGGGCTCATTTAATGCCAAACCCCTGCCGAGGAGAGAAGGGGAGCACAGCAGGGAGAGTGGCTTTGATCCTTCCCAGAAGGGAATCATCATGGATGTACTATAATAGCAGCACCAGCCACAGGGACTGTGCTCTCTTTCATAGACCCTGTTTAAAGCAGCCTCTGGGCTTTCAGGGAGGGAGGGAGGGAACAGCTTGTTAGTGGTGGAGAAAAGGATGTGCTCAATATTCTGCATTCTCCCTGCGTTCTTGGAGTGTTGATAAGAAGCAAGGCTATGGATATATTGCAGCCTTCGCAGGAGTGATAACTTTGTAGTTCTGTGTTTCAGCTGTCCATAATTTTAAGTATTTAGCAGAAATATGTTTATGGGAAATCTAAGACTTTATGTGGTAGTGAAAGCGGCAAAAATTACTCTTAGTTCAGGAGGGGTTTTTTTAACAAGAAGCATTTTTTCTATCAAATTAAATGTCCAACTCCTGTCCTACTTTTTTGTGACTTTTTTAGGTTAGTGCACCTTGGTTTTAAACTGCACGTCAAAAAATGATTTACCACAGCATTTGTAAAATGTTCTAAGGATCTTGGCAAATGCCTGATAGTTTAGGTCCATGTCCAGATACTGGATCCTATCCCCAAAATAGTTTTGTGATAAATGGTTGAAAACAAATGGCAGATAAACATGAGAAAAAAGAAGAAAAGGAAAAAAGGGAAAAAAAATACTCAAAATTAATTGGCTTTTTAAATTTTGAGATGTGTCTTTCCAGTAGTTTTCTGAAAGGCGTTGCTAGAGCTCCTGTTGTGGAGCAACTTGCTTACTTGGGACCGTAATTTTAATGCAGGATCAAAATTTATGTGCTTCTTTTTTCTTGCTAAAACTTTTGGAAAGAGGACAAAAGTATTACAGTTTTGTAATTTCTCTAAAAACCCAGATGATACAGCACATCTAAAAGGGATTTGTATGGGTATGAGAAAGTAGGCTAACTTGTCTCCATGAGGAGAAGTATCCAGGGCTCCTTGCCTTGCCTACTAAGGAAAACATCTTTTTATACAAACATGGCGATTTTGTACTAGGGAATGTTTTTTGACACTGAGAAGCTCATGATCTAATTTATTCTATGTCAGTGTGTTGGTCTGGATCTGTAATTAGCCTTTAGTCACAGTGTATCTGGCAAGTTTGACTATTTTTGCCAAAGACTGAAATACTAGACCTTTACGAACTTTGTTCTAGTTTTCATGCCTGTGTGCTAACAATAATGGTAGAATGTTCATTTTTAATGATATGGAAATACAAGCATATATTGAGATACTATGAAACACGCTGTGAAATATTAACTTTTAAAATAATTTTATTGAAACTCCCCAGATTATTCCTAATGAGTGCTATTGAGCTGTGTTTAGTGGGTTGTGTTAGAGCTGGGCCACCACACAAGACCAAAGCCATGAGGGACTTTTGCTACCTTATGGTTCTGGTAACTTCTGCTCTGTGTAATGCTCAACTCTGGTCTTGGCTGTACTTCTGTGGGTTTTGGGAAGCTTAAAGGAAAGGATTGCAGTGACAAGTCCTTTCTATCCTGTGATATGCATGGTGTTTGCCTGCACTGAACGGTGTGGGGAAGGCAACCTGGTTGTTTCTTGAGAACCCTTTCTAGAGTCAAGGCAAGCACTAGCATTGATTGACTGGGGCACTGCAAGCTGAAGTTGTACCACAGCACTGATTCACATTTACCTCTCTGTAGCAGCTGGTGAACTTTTCTGGTTCAATGTAGTCCAGAAGAATTTAGAGTCTTACGTAATGCTTTTTACTCTTAAGCTCTATAGGGCCTAGCTATTTTTCTATAACTCCAAGGCTCACACTCATGGTTGAGGTAAGCTTTTCCTTTGTCTCTATTTTTCTCCCACACTGATTCCATGCTGTCCAGTGTAAATGCCCTCCAAGGGTGGGAGAGAGCTGTACTGAGAAATGTAGGAATCATTCGTGTCTCAGACTGTTTTCCCAATTAAAAAAAAGAGCAGTCTGTCCTGTACATATTGTAAAACAGAGAGAGACAGGATTGGTAGTACAACTATCTAAGTTGTTGGTCAGCACTTTCCATAAACATGCTGTAAAATTAGGGGAAGTGTATTTGTTTCCTGTTTATGAAAAAGAGGTTACTAACAACTTGCTATTTTTGTCTGATCATTGACTAAAATTTTGCAGTTCTGTGAAGAAATACATTGTGGGGGAAAAAAATAAATTAATGGAGAACTCTAAAACAAACCTGTCTGACTTTAAAGAATGGGCTGCGTGCAGTAGCCAGGCATGCACAAACCATAAGTTCCACCTACACAAAAGAGGTTATATACTGCTTTCAAGGTGGATATATTTTTTTGAGAATAAAATTAAGTTGTTTAAAAACATAGGACAAATATAAACAAGATAATTGTCTCTGTTATGCTATTTGTGAAATAATATTTGGAAGGCATGCTGCTGTGTAGTTAAAACAGATTGGGAAAAGATGTAAATGTTAGAGGGGGAAGAATTCCTTTCCTTCTAAAAACCTCCAGCAGAAGAAGGCTGGGGCACTCACTGATCTTGCTTGCAGTTATATGTCTAGTCCTTGGGTTTAGCCCTGCTTGTAAACTGCTGCAGGATGTCTGGGCAGCAGGGAGAGTCTGGGTCAAGGTGAAACCCAGGAGGCAGATGGTCCTTTCTCCTTTTGCCCACCTCTACTGCAAACATGATCTTTACTAGCCAAACGTTGCCATGGCTTTGATTAGTTGACTGTCTTTCCTATATCCAAAGAGTGCTGGAGTTACTCTCTGCTGTTTGGACAACCAACTTCCTCCCCACCCACCCTAGGCTACTATCAGTGGTGTTATAATCTCTTGGAACTGCCTTCAGGCACATCTGGAGTAGAATGCATTCAACTTGGTGAGGGGGAAAGGCCTTGCAAAAGCTCAGTCAAACCCAATGGGAAGGATGGGAGGCAGGGAAGCACCAACACATGAGCCTCTGCCTGGCACTGTGTTGGTTGTTCGTGGTCTTGAGGCCTAGAAATTGGGAAATAGTACCTAAAGCTGAAGGGTTTGGGCATTTTATTCAGTCCAGGGTCTGTTGTACTGTAGCAGTCACTATGGTTCCTGAAAAAAACTCCCTTGTGTCTGAGCCTGTCTGTGAAGATTGACCTGTCCCCTTTGCTGGGAGTTGGCTGGGTGGTGTGCCTGTATGAGGAGAGCAGGGCTGTGATCTCACCCAAGTGTGAGATCACACTTATGATCTCACCCAAGGTGTGTTTACTAAGCAGGCTGGGCATGGCAGGTGGTTAGTGGCTCCTGTCCTGTCCATGACACCCAGCAGCAGATGGCACCTTGGATGCCCAGTCCTGCCCCATGGGCTCAGCCTTCGCAGCACCCAAGCAGTGTGTATGCAGCAGCAGCCTTTCCTGCTGGGATGGCTTGAAACCACAAAACAGTGCTCTTTGCTTCTTTGCTGATGTCTTGGTGCTCTGAACAGGGCTGCTCTGAACCTGGCCCTCATGGGCTTTTCTCTGGGGCGTGCAGGGGGGAGCCCAGCAGAGCAGGAGAGAATCCTCTGAGCTGCAAGTGCTTCTAGAAGAAGCAGGAAATAAAAAAAAACTCAATAGTTTTGAGTTATCTTTGTACTAGATAGTATTCACCCCTGCTGTTGCTCTGTGTCTGCAAGTCGTTGTACGTCTGGCAGCTCTCCTCCATGTCAGATCACAGGTTATGGGGCATGACTGCCCTTTTACAGGCAGCAGAGCCAACCCAAAATGCACTCTGCAGCTCTTTCGTTTAAGAGCTGGAGTCTCCTGTGTTTGAATAATAAATCCCAAGAAGAGTCCTCTGTACTTGAATGGAAAACAGCTGGATAGCTTTTTTTTCCCTTCTCACATTATTATTTCATTGGCCATGCGCTTTTTCTTGCTCCTTCTCTTTTTTCCTCTATTTTTCTTTTTCCTGTTCTTTTTTTTTTTCTTTTGCATACTTACTGCAATACTACTTAAAAAATTTTTAACCTAATAGTAGCAGAGCCTGTGCAGGTACACAGGCCTCCCCTGTGAGGTGAGGAAGAAGCAGCAGTGTGTCCTTATGCCTTCTCTTCTGTGGCCGTTTTTTTTTTTTTTGTCATTCTCTGTTTTATCAACTTAATCTGCACTGTAGGGTGTTTCCAAAGAGTTGTGATAATATACCTCTTGTCTTGAGGGAAGGAAGAAACTTTTTCTTTCAGTTGTGTATCAAGAACCTGTGCACAAGTATCTGCTAATTTTGGAGGTCTAGATGCCAAAATTCAGGATTTCAAGGTGCCAAGGGAGTTGCTGATTATAATAATTATGCAGTCATTTCTGTACCATCTGTTCCAATATCCTGAATTCTTGGAGCCCATTTAACATCAGGTTGCACTATCAGTTCTCTTGCAGTTCTTATCTTCTAGTGCTGATACTCTACATGGGCTTTAAATAAAGGATCTAATTTACCTGCTCTTAAGTGCTGGAAGTGTCCAAAAAATTAACAATGTAAGGTTTTCAGACATTCTTTTTCTAACATGTAGAATACAACAGTGCAAGACTCAAGCTTAACTGTAAAATACCTGAACATACACTGAGCATTATTGTTTTCTCAGTTTTGGATATAAATAAAATTATTTTTCTGTTACCGCATCCTATAAAGTTGGTCAAATTTAACTAAATTTACAGCTACTCAGTATTCAAGAGTAAGAATTAAATTGAAATTTTGGAGTACTATTTTTTTAAAATAATTAGACTATGAATATAGGTAAACTATTATTTTTAATAATTCTAGTAGCTAAAGCTAAAAATGAAGAGTGAAGAGCTAAATGATCTCTAAGGTTTGAAAAGGATCAGTGTTGATACTTTGCATTGGATTTTAATACAAGGGTTCTGTTTATTTAAAGTTTGTTACCATAGAAGTATAAACTGAAAGGTAGCAATGAGGACTTTGTGTAATATATTATATTAAATAAACTTGCCCCGTTAGCACTGCATGAAAAGCTTTATTTACATTTCAGTAAGCTGTTTTCTGCTGCATTTACAATTCTGCTATACAGATAAATTAAGGGATCTCATGAACATATGATTTACTTTCTCCCTACAAACTGGAAAACATTAATATTTTTAAACCTATTTGCCTGAAGTGCTTACATTAAATTTTCTGCGGGCACCATCAAATCTACCATCAGAGAACAGAAGTAGATGAAAGTCAGTCTAATTGTTCCTATACTTAAAGGATGGGCAAATGTTAAACGTTGCGTTTAGAATTCATTGTTCTTGCAAACAGTATTGAATAACCCTTTAAAATTTATTCCTGCCCTGCAATAACAGATGAGCTGCCACCAAATTAAATAAATCAAAATATCTGGTACAATCACACTTAAAGCTTTGACAGTTTGATCTTTTATGTTATACAAACTTACTCTTCCAGAAATCAGTGAATTTGCACTTCAGGTTTGGTTGAGCTGAACAGGTGAATTTAAGTGAGTGGCTTGGCCTGTAATACTGGTGGCGATAGATAAATTGTGGAGGAAACACTGAGCCTGAACTTCCAGTTTCAGGATAATTTGTAGGGCTGGTGAATCAGGGGGTAAGGGCAGGGAAGAAGTGTTTCTGTTTACATAAAGGAGCAGATGTTGTCTGCACTCCAGGTACAAAGGCTGCGAAATGTCATAGTCCAGCCTTTTCATACAATATTTTCCTTAAGGTGCATATTTCTGACATGATGCAGGTACAACTCCTTCTGTTAACATGATTCGTTAAAAAAAAGTCTCAAGTATGATTTCATTTAATATAAAGATAGAGATGGTAGAATTAATTTGAAATCCTTTTCTTAACACTTTTTCACTAAAAACTGTTTGACAAAACACAGGGTAGCCTGGCTCTTGGAAGAAGAAGGGTGCTCCTCTTGCAAACATCTGACTCCCTGTCCAGAACACCATATGGCAAAGTGTCCTCTATGAGGGCACATGCCATCAAGCAATATGAGCCACCAGGTTCAACATAATTTGAGGGCTCAAATTTTCTAGTTAAAACATTTAGAGGATTTTAGTTATTTAACTGAAAAAGTTTTAAAGATACATGTGAGTAATGCAGCTCTTTTATTTGCAGAAGCTCCCTCATTTGCAGACAGAGGCGCATACGTGGCTTCTATGATGGCATTAAGCATTCATACTTTTATTTTCAGAACACTCAGGGGCACAAGAGAAACCTCATCTCTGCTATGCTCAGTTGAATGTGCTGCAATCCACATGTAGGTTTTTCGTTCTTCCTGGCTAGACAAGTTTCTTGCTTACAGCTTGGTTTTGTGCATATGTGATGCCCTTGGTTCCAATGTCCTGTGAGCTGTTCAGTCTGTTTCCGAAAAATTTCCTCCAGTGCTGAGGTTTGGTTTGATGCTTGTTGAACACAGCAGGTGGTGGGACTAGTTCACATGGAAACTAAGTATTGGTATTGGGAAAAACTCTAGATATCACTGTAGTTTTAGATAACTTGGCAGTGGGAGCTACTACTCATGGCCTTGAGCAGATCACGGTGAAAATGTTTGCCTTAGTCTTATTAAGTACTTGCTTACATTTTTTCATTTTACTATTTTTAATTTTTTCTCTTGTTCTTTTCCTTGAGCAGTTGAGCGGGGCAATAAACTTGCAATCCTTTAAACTATTTTTCTCAACTCTGTATTCTAATTAATACTCAAATTCTGATCCCATGGGGGTCTTTTTTTCTCTGAATGAGCCTCCAATTATGTTTCAATGGAACAAAAATTTGCAAAGAATTTGCAATTGAGAAATAAAAATAAACAAACTTACAAGAAAACTTAGAAATTACTGAAGTGTGCTCTGATAGTTTCTTTCCTAGTGGATCTGCTTTATCTGAAAGAATTTTAGAAGTATGATTTTTTTTTTTTATTACTGTAGCGAAGTTGTAGTACTGCAATGTGTTTTTAAATGAAATATTTTCTAGTTTTTTAAAGGCTCTTATGCAATTAAAAATGGTAAAACAACCAACCAAAACAAAGAACCAATAAGCAAATAAGGAGTAAGCAATGATGTGTACTTGAGAAAGAAACTACTTTTTAGCATCTGAGCTGGACACAAGGACTTAGCTGAGAAATTACAAGGTATCTGACAACAACTGCTGCTGATTTGAAGTTTTATTAGAAAATACTATTATTTTGCCATTTCTGGCAAAGATGAGCTGAAATTATTTGTGTAATGTGTCTGTAGCACGGCAAGCTGTAATTCGAATATAAATTGTTACTGATGGACCTCTCTGTGCTTTCTCTGTCAGTGGAAGACCAAACTGAAAGTAGAATGCTTTATGCATTTATCATATATGTTTAAAAAATGTTGTGAATCTGACAAATATGGAAGAGTAGAATACTTTGAAAGACAAATTGGCTGTCTGTTATTGAACCTGTCTGTCTTAGGTCTGACCACAGGCTCCTAGCAGGGCACAGAGCTACCTGTGGTCATGGTTGTCTCCTAAAGCCCTGTGAAGAGTCTCTTCAATTAAGTCAACTTGCCTAATTGAGGTACCTATGACTAAGAAACAAATGGATCTTAAATGGTCATCTTACCTAAAATACCTGTAGACACCTGAATATAGGTGTCTATAGGTCTGTTAAATAAGATGGATGTCTTTAATCTCAAGGTGGACCTTGTTCTAGGAGCTTGACATTTTCTGTTATAGCGTAAGGTGATGTCACCCTGCTTTTTCTTAAAACACAATTTACAAGGCCACGTTTGCTGTCAGTGTTTCTGAATGTGAATCCCCCACTTATGTGAGCATCACCTTTATGTACTTTACTTTGACATATACATGTATGAAGTTTCTTTTCTTTTACTGTTTAGCTTATGATTTTATGTTTTCAGAAGAATTAAAAGAAAAAACCTAATAACTTTTCCTTACTTAATTTAATCTCTTTGTTATCAGTGTTAAATGTGTATGCACATCAAATTATTTTTTCTTGTACTGTGAGACTCTGGAATATGTGTCCATTTATGCAAATTGGGCATATTTCTCTGCATATGTGCTACATTTTTGTCAAAGTAAATTCTTCCATCATTTCCACTACTCTGATCTATCTGCAGCGGTTTTCCAGTCATGTGTCTGACAGAGACAAGCTTCAGCTTTTATTTGTATTTTATCACATTCTTATATGGTTCAAAATTATATTATCTGTTCTGTAGTCCTGTTGCATAACATTCAATGTTCATTTCAAATTAATTTCCTCCAGTGCTCTTAATAATGTTTTTTACCTTCTCCCTGTATAGCAACTTATTATGGAGACCCTCAGGTAAGAAGGGCCTGGTAGTGTTAGAAAAGAAAAGCAGGAAATCAGAGGCTAGTCCTATGTAGGGAGCAAGAAAAAGTCGCTGGGGATCTGTTAAAATCTCTAAGATGCATGGGCACAGAGACCACATTTTTTGTCATTGCTGTAGTTTCTTTCATATCTAAATTGCAGCTACTTTAAGATGTTATCATTAAGAAATAGCCAGGTTTTATAGATTTTTCTGTTGCACAAGAATATGAAAGTATTTAATTGATACCACATATTGGTGTTTGCATTATTGTTGTGTACAACAAAATATTTAGTTGAAAAAATAAGTGTACATTAAAATTGAACATAATTCAAAATCTTTAGAGGATTCTATTATTCAAAATACAGGTTTATCTTTCAATATATGTGTGGTTTCCTAAGAAACTTTCTTCTTATCTGGAGGCTTTGTGAACCACCCCTGTCAACATTAGCCTAGGCAGTTCACCTAGATATTTTTATTTCTTCTTGTTCGTAAAAAGTCACCTTTCCCATTTCTCCTCAACTGATCATGTGAAGCAGTTTTCAGGAAGATTGTGCGTGTGGGTGCAATCACCCACAAAGTGCTGAGAGGAGCTCTGGGTGGCTGCGCTGCCGGCATACTGCTTCTCACTGCCCTTGAGGCCATGGGGCTGCTGCCTTTCCTGCAGTTTTGGGTGGCATGCATCAGGGTTAAGTGGTAAATGACTGTAAATTTTAATGGCATTTGGCTGCCAGAATTTTGTAGGCCACTTCTAAAATTTTAAGCTGTGATTGAATGTTTATTGGGAAAGAGATCTTCCCTAAAATGCTCATTTTTTATTGACTGAAGGAAAGTGGGTTTTCATTGGGCTGGTTTCTGAAGCTGAAGGAATCAGACTTGACTGGAAGCAATTTTTCTCCATAAAATACAGAATCATGTAATTCTGAATGATGATGCTGTGTTTTATATTATATACCAGTCTTTTCAAAAGTGTTTCTGTTGACATATCTGGTCAGTTCATATTGGCTTTTTTTTTTATTTTTAATGATATTGAGTGCCCTGGTGTATTATTTTTATATATCATACTTCATATAATATTAGGCTCAAGCACTTACCCTAAATATTTGATCTGATATGATAACATACACTCTGGACATACTTTTTATTTTTTATTTTTTTTCCAATTTACTTTACAGGAAATTCCTGGTTGCTTGGAATAAAACTCCTCTTCATTGCTATGACCTGTGTAAACAGGTCAAGTTGTCAGACAGGCCTTGCTATCTGGGTTCCTAGTGTGACCACCTGACACCAACAGACTAATTCAGCCTTATTCCAAGGCTGCAGGAGGGATGAGGAGGGGCTGCAGGGTAAGGTGTGTATCAGTCACATGGGTTGGTGGGTGGGGAGGAGGGCCCCTTCTCTTCATCCTTTGTAAGAATTCTGCTGGTGATTCAACATAATGAATAGGTGAATAGGTAAAATACTAAAGCTGTATAATGCCATATCTTATTAAAACAAGCCCTCCCAGTGTGGAAGAAGTCAAATTTCAAAGTTGCTACTGGAAAAAAGGTGTCAAATATGATATTCATCTGAAGCAAAACAACTAGTTAGGCATTTTTTGCTTTTTCGTATGTATTTTTTTGGAGTTGGGTTTTTTTGATGTGTGTTTTATTTGTTTATTTAATTTATTTATAAGTTTTATAAATAACTTATGTTATAAAAGTGGTGAAACAGGGAAAGAACCAAGTGGCTGGGTACTGCTTTTGATAGTGCACTAAAGTATTAGCTTGGTAATGAGGGTGGTCGTGTTACATGTAGTAAACTCAGATTTAACTCACTATTTTTGCCTAAGCACGCTTGAACGTGCACCTTCCCTTTCTGAAGAAAGTGCTCTGATAATCAGACTAGAAATAACTCAGAAATAAGGTTTGTTCTGCTGCTCTGTATACAAAATTAAACACTCAGGGGAGCAGAGATTGGAACCAGATGTCTCATTTCCCAAGAGAATAATCTTGCCACCAGGCTACAGAGTTGCATTTTCTCATAACTCCTCCCTTCCCCCATCTACATACGGTTTATACACAGGAGACAGTTCCAATTATCCTGGAGTATTAGAAATTTTCACACTGGCATATAATTTTCCAAAGGGTATAATTGGACCATGTCTAATTCTAGTGCAGGAGGGAATGATTAGCCAAAAGATACTTGAGTAGGTCAAGCACCAAGACCTGCATGGTTCTTCAAAGAAGAATATAAAGACAAATATAAGAACAAGTTTAAGAATATAAGGAATAAGGATAGAGACAAAGTGTTGCTATTTTGACTTGTTTCATCTGAAAAAAATTTTATGCTCTTATGGTTGCCTCAAGAAACCAAGAGACCTTCAGTTCCAGTTTGAACTGAAATTAATATCAGGACTGAGCTGAATTAGGAGAAGTGTTGCCTGCAGGTTCAGGGAGGTGATCCTTCCTCTCCCTTCTGCACTGGTGAGGCCACATCAGCAGTGCTGGACTCAGTTCTGGGCTTCCCGGTATGAGAGAGGTGTGGGCATAGTGAGGCAAGTCCAGCACAGGGCCTCAAATGTGATGAGGGACCTGGAGCATCTTCTCTGTGAGGAGAGACTGAGAAAGCTGGGACTTCAGGCTGGAGAGGAAAAGGCTCAGGAGGAACTCATCCATGTGGAGGAACACCTGAAGGGAGGGACTGAAGGGGAAGGAGACAGAATTTCCTGGTGCCCTATGACAGGCTGAGGGGCGATGGGCACAAGATAAACCACGGGACTTCCTGCCTGAACATAAGAAACATCTTAATACTGTGAGGGTGAGCAAACACTGGTGCAGGTTACCTAGAAAAGCTGTGGAGCTTCATCCTTGGAGGTATTTGAGACCTTACTGGGCATGAACTTGGACCACCTACCTTAGGTGACCTTGCTAGAGCAGCTGGGTTAGCATAGACAATCCCTGGAAACTTCTGATTTAATATTTTCTCTGAAAATGTGTAGTTCTCTATTCTACTCACAAATACTCATTGATGATATGAACATGTACCTAAGTTTATTATTCTCTCAGATTAAAATATGAAACAAATTTTTTTTTTTTTAAAAAAGACAAATCCCAAACCAAATCCATTTTAAAAAAGTGAAAAGAAAAATGAAGTCCTCCCTTAAATTTGTAGGTGAACGAAGCCAATCAGGCTGACATCATTAGCATGATTGCATAAAGCACAAGAAACTTTTGGCATTTGGATAAACTCTGAGGAGTTGCTTTTGATATCAGGGATTATGATACAAGAATCTCTCCTTTGAATCTGAAAACCATATGTGAGTGATTTTTAAAATACATCGTTGTGCTTATTTAGACAAAACAATTATTGAAAAAAAAAGGAATCTCTGTGCAAAAAGGTGTAAAAAATGTGAAAGCAGCAGGTTCATTTCAGTATTAACCATATTACTTTTGACTCCCAGATTATTGGGGTAGTGAGGAGCAGTGTGTGCAGATCTCCCAGCAAACAGTCACTGGGAATTTCGATACGTAATTTGAAGAGGAAAAGCTGTAGTGGCTGTATTCCTGAATACACTTATTTCCATGATGTTCGGATGACATTAAAGCTGCAATTGTAAACAAGTTTTCAACAGAGAAAGATGTAAATTTGTTTTCAGTAATATATTTAAGGAAATACAAGATGTCAATTGATTCTCTTGAAAAGCAGCAAAGCAAGGTGTGAGTCAGGAAGATAATCTTCCAAATTTCTTTTATTTTCAAAGTCTCCTCCTCTTGTTTTATTAAACTAACTCATTTAGTTATATCCATCATAGTATATAGCTTGAAGAGGGTTGGTTAATATTTGACTAGGGTAGACAGTGCTAGTAAATTTATTGACTCAGTTTTTTACTATCTAATGAGATAGCACATACTGAAGATAAGGGTGGCAAGTTATGTCACTTCAAAAATTTTTATGACATTTAATATCAATTGTGAAAAGAAAAAGTTAAATCCTCACTTATATTTCTGCCTTCCAATGGATAAATATACCTATGACTTTTCTACCTCCTTTCAATGAATCTGTTCCTTCATTTATCTTGACTGGTGGAAAACATTTGTGTCATTTTAATAGCTATCAACAAGCAGACTGGCACGGTCTAGTTGCTGCTTACTTATATTTGGTGCTTTTACTTCAGTCTTTTTGGTGATTTTTTTTTTTCCTCTCAAATTTATTGATGATAAACCTCAGGAAAAGTTGATTTGTTTTCTTTAAGATGAACTGTGTAAGAAGGAAAAAAAATGCATTATTTATTTAGTTACAAGAAGTTTAGAAACAGGCAGAAGATGTGCATGCCTGTTTGTGGAAGAAAGGGAGCAGAGGTGTTAAACTGAAGAAAATCAGAAATTTCACCAATTAACCTTGGACTACTACTTAGGCTACATAGAAGCTAGGTACTGAGGGACTCCTAAGTGTCTAAGTAACCAAGTAAGGAAGTTTGATTGGCAAAACAGTTTTTTCCCCCAATTTTATTTTAAAATTACTTTATAAAACTAGCAGTTTTTTAAAAATGGAACATTCTAGAACTGGAATCTGGGAGATAATTTATATTGCTTCAATACCTATTATAATTTTACTTCTTAGCAATAGAAGATAGTCAGCCACAGCTGAACAAACTGCGTATCCAAAGAGGAGAGATTTCCTATACTTATATTATCTGCTAGCTGCAAATTATATTAAAATGAACAAAATCAGGAAAATAGCAGCATTTGAATTACTGAAGTTTCTCTTCGTAGATTAAGAGAATTGAAAGTGATGGCCTTGTTTGACATGAGTTTGATGAGTCATTTCAGATAATTTCATTTCAGTGGTCAAAAATAGTTTAAGACAACTTGTTTTCCTTAAGGTTTTTTTTTTTTCCTTTGTTGTTGATTTTCCTGCCTTCATGCTCTTTTGAGAGCTGTTTAATTATTTTCACTGAAATAGTTTATGGCTAAATGTTCCAGTTCAACTTTGCTGAGAGGTATAGATGAAAAAGTGAAAATTAATACCAGCCTCACCTAATTCAAGACACATCCTTCTCTGACCACAAAAATTTCTTATAGTTCAACATGTTTGATGATGGTTTCTTGAGATTCAATGCAACTTCCTAGAACTGCATTTTCTGTACGAGAATGTAGCTTGAACTTTAAATTAATTTTCAACAGCTGCTGCTTTTGAGCCTAATTTTCAGTTAGTTTAACAGAAAGGAAATGAAAAAAAAGATAATCTGGAATATTAAGGAATATTTATTATTTCAGTAAAATAATTCAGATTATTTAAGTATTTCTGAAGGATGTTATTTCAGTTGTAATTTTTTTTCAACCTATTGAATGTTATCACATTTGAAACAGGAATGTAATAATCTATTCTGCAGCCATTGGTAACTTTATAATGAAAGCCTGACCAATTTCCTTTCTTTTTTATTTTCCTAGTAAGCTGCTTTTTAAAACAGATTTCTTCAGTACATTTAATGTCCCCTTAGCAATTGGTAATACCTTAATTCTTCTTTGAGTTGTTCATGCGCATGCTTTATTGTCACTAAGGAGAAGAAGCTATGCTAGAAGTATCCATTGTTAGTTAATCTTGGTTTTTATGTATCCTGAAAAATACAGAAAATTAGTGTCTGCAACTCGTTGATCTTGCCAAGGGAAGGATTAGTGGAGTTGCTTAACAGCTCCTTTTCCCAGATGTTCCATTTCAAACCCCTGCTGCTGTTTATCCCTTAGCAAGGCGGCTTGGAACACGTGTTAGGTGATACTGGAAGTAATCACTGCATGGATGGAGTTCATTGCTTATCTGGAAACAGTGAATCCAAATCCTTGCCTTTTCTGGAACAGGGGGCTTGTGGAGTTTTTGCACAATGCTAGGTGCAGCCTGACCCTGAAATGCTTTGCCTTACTTTTTCTCCCTGAAGTTACTTTCACTCTCTCCTCCAGCATTGTGTATGAGCATAGAGATAATTTTTTAAGTGACTAATTTCATTAGTTTTAGTGGGATAACTTAAATATGTAAAGCTAGACATAGTTGAATACTTTATTGAATCAGGGACTAGATTTTTCATAATCTTCTCCTTGTTTTTAATCTCAATGAGTGGGTCAGTCTCAGAAACCAGATGTCTTACTTTCAGGGCTCTGCGCTTTGTCAATTGTGATCAGACCATTTTTTTTTTTAAACAACATTTATTTTCTTCCAGTCCAGAAAAAAAATTGAGATTGTTGTTTTGTTAACAGCTCTTTTAAAGAAGTTATAAGTAATAAACCTACTGAATTAACTATTGCTATATCTCAGCAGCTCAGATTTGGCAAGTTGCAAAGTAACTTTTAAATTTTTTTAGCGATAAAGACAACTAATTTTGGACTCTCTTTTATAGGTATCTCTGGGCTTAGTAGGTTAAGTTACAATAAATGAGCGAGGTATTCAACATGGGCCTGTATTTTGTGCATGCCAGGCCTTCTGGAATTACTGGAAACTTACATCAGGCTGAGTTGTGTGTTGTATAAAGTATTGAAGAAATGTTTCTTAAACTGGGAGAGTAAAAGATTTTTAGTGTCCATGTTTCCTGGACTTAAGAGATGTCTAAATTGTAATAATAGTTAAATGTCCTACAAATGACATTATTTCCAATTCTATGGAAGCTTTGGCTTTTTTCATAGTTTTCCAGAAATTTTTAGAAGCTTTTATATTACCTTGTTAGCATTTTGAGAAGACAGAAGTATATTCTGGTATAAAGTATGTTTTTCCTTCACTTGTTGTAACATGGAGCCTATACAGTGTTATCATTCAGAATCCAATGAGTCATTTGAAAATATTCTTAATATTTTCAATTTTCTGTTTCAGCAAGGTTTGTAAGAAGCTGTTAAGAGTGAAGGAATACCTGACTTTTAAATTAGATTCCATTAAGGCTGCCACAGTAAGTTGGCCAGTATTGCGTGCCACAATATTTGTGTTTAGAAAAGGAAACATTCACTTCCTTTAATATGAGAACAAAAGGTGATTAATTTAGAGTGTTACAGTAGCCACTGGTGCACTTCTAGTTTTTAATGGGTTTATTATCTCAATGTTATTGGGAGGTCAAAAATCCTGACTGTCTCTGCAACATGGATGTAAATTATGGAGACCATTGTACAAAAAAAAAAAAAAGTAATTAATTTTAATCAAAGATAGGTGCTTAAAACCAGTTTCAAGAGATTAATAGTTTTGAAGTAAAAAACTGACTCATCAAGAATTATCATTTTATACCATCTAAATTTTTTCCTTAGTTCTTAAGCAAGTGGTAAAACCCTGGCTGGTAATGTCTTAAATTGACTGAGCAAGTTGGAAAAGAAGGAACAAAGAACTGAATACCTAGTAGGGCTAATTGCAGGATATTTTCTTAATTCAATTTTTTTAAGCAATTCAGTGAAAGTTGTACTGGTTTTTTTATATTGTATTAGTTTCTTAACTGAGATTCTGTGTTGTACCAGATCTTAATGAAAACAAAATTATGTTGGTAATAAACTTAACCAAGTCTGTAATCTTACAAATATAAATTTTGAGAAATTAATGTTTCAAAAACTCATATTGAGTAACCATTTCTTATGTTAAGTTCCATTACTGCTTTTGATGAATTAACACTTTCTGTTGTCTGACCAACTCATGATACCTGTAGGGCTTTTTTGTTTGTGAATTAATCTTGCTAAATATTGTAACAGCTTTCTTTCAGTCTTCTGGAAGTGTTGCTGAATTCCAAGTGGCAGTTCAAGGGATAGAGCACTTCTTAGCCATATCTGATATATTCTTTTTAAAAAGTAATTTGAATTTGCTGATGAAAAGTACTGTAGCTGCTGCTTAGCATTCTACTTACATATTGTTATACTGGCGAATGCATGTTAAATAAATATTGCATAGCTTTGAACTGCATATTGGTAACTTATGCCATTTTTCTATTACTGCTTGTTAAAGTGCTAATATTTTATTAAAGTTGTTTTACTTTCTTGTGCTTTGTATAGAATCCTTGGTCATGACAGTCTTGACAGTCACAGGTTTTTCAGGATGTACTTACTATATATATATATACTTCCTGGAGAAGTAGCTCGTCACTGGAAAGGTATTTTTAAAATTGTAAATAAACTATTTTAATAAATTTAATCCTTTTTAGTAGAACGAGTTTTACTCTCAAAATTGGACAGAACAATTCTCTTTTACATGTGCTTGAAGGCGAGATGGTAATAATTATCATTGTAATGTATTTTTTAATAGCATTCCACAGATTTTTAGGAAAAAGTCATAACAGATATTTTTCCCAGTTTATTTAATTAACTCATAAATACACCGACTTATTGTTATCTATTTCCTCCTTAACTAGTCAAAGTTAAGTCTAAATTTTGTGGAAGAATGGAAAAATTATTTTTCGTGCAACATGGATTCTTGCATGGCATTTCTGATAAAAAGAGACGTGGTTTTACATGTATGATCAGGTAGTCACATACCTTTTTAAAAGTGTTCAGACAAATAAGCGTGGTGTGTACTGTAACCTTTCATGTGCTATTTCTGTAAAGTGCTTCAGAGTGTTTCTTGCGCTTAAAATATTCAATTCCATGTGCTGGCCTTTATCTGTCTTTCCAGGGTTTTTGATGTCTGAGTATCAATGTCTCTTTCAATGCATTTCTTCATTTTTCTTTCTTCAGGTTTGAATATAGTTCTTTCCTATATCTCTAATTCATGCCATTCCTTCATGCCATTCCATGCCCTCTCATTTCAGTATGGATTTCTGCTAGATTCTTTTCAGTAGATTTGTTTCAAGGAACTGTGACTAATCAATAAATGAAATTAAATTGCTTTTATAAAACTCTTTTCCCTTTCTGAATGCCTGTCCTCAATTCACAAGACATTCTAAACCACATACTCTTGCTTATGTATGAACTATACAGTTCTTATTTGTATTTGGAATTCTAATAACTTTGTCATTGTCCTTTTGTTGCCATTTGGAAGTTTTGCTGACAGAGTATATTCAGGTACTGAATCTCCTGTCTTTAAAATCTACTTTAATATCTGTTTCAAGGTAGAATTAAAATAACTTTGGCAGATTTAGTATTTTTTTTCTTGAATTTCTGTCCCATAATAAAGCATAATTTAGAATAAGTGCCCTTTTCTTCTTCACTTGGTTTGTGTCAGAGATACTGCAGGTCAAGGCTGAAAAAAGATTGCTCAGCACATCACCACCATTTGTCTTATCACATTAAACTTGTCTTAATATATTTCTTGAGAACATTTAAAGTGAAAAAGAAACATTAAGCTAAACTCTTCATGAGGAGAAATAGTCACAAATCATCCTCCTTTTTTGCAATCATATAAATCCCCAGAACCATGAAAAGCATTATATTAATTGACCTTTTATTGGTTCCTGTGCTTTACCATTTTTGGACTGGATCCTTAAACTATAATATTAAACTTGGTAGCTCATTTTGTTCCTTACATGGCTTGGTATGGACTGCGCTGTTTCACATTGCTCATCTTATTCTGGATTTAAGTATAAAATAAAGATACCTTCTTATAACATGACATTAAGAACATTAATTAAGGAATCTGCTTTGGACTGCAATAGTCTTGTTTGGATGCCATCATCTTGGGTAAATGTGAAATGATTAGTCTGTACTGACAATTCATTTAGTTTTATAGTTTTATTAGGCACTTCCATGTAATGAACCAGTTAAACATGGCTTGTGTTATCTGAACTCACAAAGAAAACAGATCAATCTTTTTATTTGTTGGTGACTAATCCTGATGCTTTAATAGTTATACTGTAGTTACTATTTTCTAATGATATAAAGTATGATTATAGGTACCAGAAAATGCTGAAGCCAGCTGCAGTTGTTAACGTTGAAGACATCAAAGTCTTGGTAACATTCGTATAACAGAGGCAAGTACTTAGTCATTTACAAAGGGAGAAAATAAAGAGATGAGGGGTAAATGGTGTTTTCCAGATCCTCTCTGTAGGAGACACTGATTCCCACTCCCACATCTGAGCTGATTACTAAAGGAAGAAGCATTATAAACAGTGTGACAGAGTAAATTGCATCACTTGTCTTCCCAGTGAAAATACACAGGAAGGAAGTGACACCTGTGCAGAGGACATGCTTTTAATAGCTCCTCTGTTTTATCTCAGATGGCAGCATCCAGTGAAGGGGTTCATTCTTGCATGTATTTAGCTTCTGAGTCCTGCTTTTTTCAGCCCACCTGACCTACCCCTCTCACTCAGATGGACTAGTGTCCTTGAATTTTCATGTCATTCTCTCTTCTGTTTGAAGTGTGCGTTTGGGATTTTTTTGGAGAAAGGGATTGGATTTTTTTCCCCTGGTAAATAACATAAGCTGTGCCCATGTAATTCAGAAATTCCAGCAGCTCTCAAGTAAAAGGTTATTTGATTTTCTTTTGTGGTATAAGCAACTAAAGATTTTTGTTA
This sequence comes from Rhabdornis inornatus, assembly GCA_013397075.1. Taxonomy (NCBI): domain Eukaryota; kingdom Metazoa; phylum Chordata; class Aves; order Passeriformes; family Rhabdornithidae; genus Rhabdornis; species Rhabdornis inornatus. The sequence continues at coordinate 335,189 of VWZS01005050.1, forward strand.
CCTTTAGGTCCCAAATTATCCTTTTGTTACACCAAATAGGTGTATTTATATGACTTTTAGAAATTAAATGTGGATTTTCTCCATAATGAAATCTTCTTGGTGACAAATATATTTCTCTGAGAAAGATCCTGCAACATCAGAAGGATGATCTAAGCAGATGACTGTAGGTGATCATTATGAGAGTATTACTCAAGAAAAGTAACATTAAATGGCATTCTGGTTGTAAACTTTGTTCTGGATATATTTTTCTCTTACCACTAAATGAGGTATTTGAAACAGTCCACACTGTGGCTGGCAACCTTAACCTTTCATTAACAAAACTTTAAACTGTTTATTTCCTTCCTGATTTTGCTTTTAATTTGAAGAAAAATATTCCTGTTAGTAGTTAAGCTGGCCGCTGTAATTGTTATTTTAACTTACTGTGTCTAAGAACAGGTAACTTGTGACTAAATAATTCTTCTCCTTTATTTGTAATGAAAGGGCTTTGTGGTCATTCATGTGAGTATGAGGAATATGTTATGACAGAGTGGATCAGAAAACAGACCACAGGTGTGGACTGCATTTAAATGTGCGTTGGTTATCCTAACATTAAGCCCTGAAGAAGCTGGACCTGGTGTGTGCCATGTGATTGACCCTTTCCCTCTCTCCCATCCACAACCAAGCCCTTGTCTCTTTAAGGAAGCCACTGATATTTTAGAAGAGCTTTTGTAAAGCTAATGTGAGTAACTGTTTTTTTGGTTACAAAAAAAGCAACAGAAAAGGAAGGATGTGTTAAGAAAACTGCCACAGATTAAGTAATTGTCATCTTTTTATAAAATAATTCTGTAACTTGGGCTTGGTTCCTTCCTCTGCCTGAAAGGTATTTCCTCCCTGGGACGGTGCAGTGACTGCAAGGCTATAGCATGTTTAGATGTTTTTAAAGGCTGATTACAGATGGCAGTCCTCTTAATTTCTCCAGGTCATACTGTTTCCTTTTTTTGCACTTTTCTGCAAAGCTTGGAGGCAGGGAAAAGAAGAGATTTTCTGGGTATACAAGTGGGAGGAGCAGTTCCAGGCATGTTTGGGCAGGTGTGTCTTGTCTCTTATGATGGTAAGCGGAGACTAGATATTCACAGAGAGCCAATTCTTATCCCTCTTTCCTGGTGTCAGCACAAGTGTTACAGCAGAGGTGTTCAGGGGCTTGGCAGGCAGCCCCTCTCTGGTTCCTTCCACTGTATGACCACACTGCATGGTCACATCGTGTGACACCCCATCACCCCCCTCCCACTTTTTTAGAATTATATTTTCCCATTCAGAGAGCTTCTTAGTTATAATTCTAGCTTGAGTTCAGATTTTTGGCTGCTGATTTTTGGTTCCTGACAAGCCCCACTCCTGACAGGGCTGGCAGCATGCTTATTCCCTATCCAGTGTGTACACCTGCAGGTGATCTCTGTGTCCTGGGGATGAGCCCTGCCCCTGCCTGGAGAAAGCCAGTGCTTTTCAGATCACAGGAGTTACACACAGAGCCTGCTTAAAAGGTGTTCAAAGGCAGGACTGCATTCCAAAGTCTGTGTTTTAAAGACATTAACTGGATGTCTCAATCTTAACAAATACCACTCATTGCAGGGCTATGGTTTGGCAGTAAGCAACACCATGAGTGAAACACTGCAGCTTTCTTGTGCTCTGGTGAGATAGGGACTCTGCAGAGTCGCTAAATATTGTGGGATTTGGAGCTCTGAAGAGTCTAGTGTTACTTATAGGGATTTGCTGAAAACCACATAGATTAATTCATTTTGCCTTCAGAGTTGAGAAAATTATTCCTTGATGGGCATGACCTCTGAATTGTTTTTGTCATTATTATTCTTATTAGTAATATTAGTAGTATTGTTATTGCTATATTTAAAGTAAATTATTATACAATCTCAGTTCAGATGTGCAGTTTCAGAATTGTTGTGACAATGTCACTGCAATAGATAATTCCTAGGAAAAAATGGCCCAAATGATTAAAGGCAAATGATTGTGAGAAACTTAGGAAGAAGAGATAAAGCAAAGAAAGAAAAAATGCTATTTAGACTACAATAATATAAATTTGGACTGCAGTTTGTGGATACATTCCTTTAGACAGCTGGGAAAGACACAATTTTTAATTCTGAGATACCAGGGCCAAAAATGGGAACTTTTTCTTCCCCCAGAATATGGGAAATTAAAATTTTTTTGCCATCCTGGTCAAATTGTTTTCTTTTACTTACTTCAGGCTGTATTTTTAACATATGAATGATGACAGAGTTAATAGAATATTTATGTATAATGCCAGAACTAATTATGTCATCATTAAGAATTATCAGCAGTAAGAGATGTGTGTGATAATCCAGCATGGATTTAAATGCATGCATCTGTGCCATTCTGTAAGGATGAATGTGAAATCAGATGCAGATATGATAATGTACCTAATAATTTTTGGCTGTACAGACATATGAAAATGGAGTTAGGTCAGAAGTATCACGGTATTAGTAGAAACTGAGAGTTTAAGTCTGAATGTAGACACATTAATCATTTGCGGTTTCTTACTCGGTGCATGTTGCATATGGAGAGGCTGGGCTTGAAGTTATGTTTCACCTACACTCTTTGTTAGCATTCTACTTGTCAAGGGACTTATTTCAGAAAATATTTTCTTAGATGTTCTTCCAAAGCAAGCATTCTTTGTTTTTCTTTGAAAATACAAATGGATCAGGAGGCCATACATGGTGCTTTTTTGCATTTTCCCTTAAAAGACAGAAATTTTAACCACCCATAGAAATAAACAATAAGTATTAAAAGACACTGCAGCTCTTATTTAGAGACTTAGCAGCTACTGTAAGCATAGTTTTTACCTTCCTTGTTAGTTTTCTTCTTCTCAGATGGGTGACGGTTCCTTTTGCAGGAAGAGGGATAATGGCTATTTCATTTCACCCTAGAACCATCCAATATTATCTTATCCCTTTGAACTGGTTTCCACATTTTTGTGTCCAAACAAACTTTTCACTTTGAAGGGCTTTTTTTCTCTTTTGGTCCCTTCTCCTCCTCCTCTTCCACCCCTCCCTCCCACACCTCCTTCCCCTAAAAAATAACCCACCACCAGATCAAGTGATGCCCAAACTCATGCCTGGCTCTGCTATTCTAGTGCTTTAGCAGCGATGCTGAGGCTCATACTTCGTGGGGAGGAGATGGGGAGCACATACACACACTGCTAAACTTCTGGGAGGTGTGGCAGTCTATCCATCTGGCCATCAAAGAGACTGGAATTTATACAGTGAAATTTACCTTGGAGAAAGTATTGTCAACATGGAAACATTGTTGCTAAATATCCATGCCAGAAAATTAATAGTTCTGGTTAGACAGATTTGGACTCCCTTATAATTCTGTCTTAGAGTACTGTGGAAAGCTGTGGCACAACACTAAAAGGGCTTGGTTTATCTTCTGTGTCCCTTCTGTGTTTGCACTTGGTATCCTAGCACATCAATCTAGCAGAATTTCAGTTGCAAGATGGGGCATATGTGTGTGAGTAAAGATTAGTCTATTGGGTGATGCACTCTGTAAAACATATGACATAATTTCAGTCTTACTGTACATCAGCTTCATAATTTGCAAGGTTTTTTTCTAGATACATTTCTGAACGAGGCTTTTGATTCAGTTTTATCTCCAAACTTGACTAAGATATGTAATATATTTAGATGATATTTAGTTCTGCCTAAATTTCTGTTACTTTCTTGTAAAGTTACCTTTATCTTCATTTTGTAAATTAAATGATAAAAAAAAAAATCTCTGAACAAGATGATTTCCAAATTCAGTTTGGTACTTCTGCTTCAAATTCTTAGTTAAGACTCTCCCTGGTTTTTGTTCTAGTGTTTGCCTTTTTTCTTTATGAAAAAAATGGCTTGCCTCACTGCAATTTGCTAGCACACCTCTATGGACTGTGTAATTGTGAGCTATTTGAAAGAAAATTTGTGAGAGGTGGTGCCATGAGCTGAATTAGGATCAGTGAGCTCTGTCCCATGCACATCTGGAGAAGCAGTACTCTGCTACCCAGTCAGTGCCTGTAAAGTGGCTGTCCCTCAGGGAGATGTCCTGAAATCAGCTACCTAGTACTCTGCTGGGAGCTGGGGAAGTGGGAAGGATATGGTGGCCTGGCAGCATTTCCTGCAAGAGTTCAAAACCTTTTGTTCCAGTATGCATAAAATGTAGTTGCCAGCCCTCTCCTGTGGAGCACAAATGTGTAAACAGTTATACTGAAAATAGTACTTCTGCCTCTGCATAGTAGGGTTCTTTCAGTTTGTCTTAAGAAACTTTTTCCACTAGTTTTTTGCTTCTCTGTGTTTCTGTTCACAGTGAGGCGTCTGCTCCAATCTACTTATTTTATGTGTAATGCTTCATGAATTCAATTTCCTGGTGAAATTTCTTTCCAAATATGACTTGGAAACACATTTCTTCTATACCTTTCATGTTAATACTTTTTCCTGGCTTTAATCTACTATTTAAGTCTGTGATTTTATTATTTAGAACTTCAGATCATGTTGAAATGCAATTTTTGAAAAGCTCAGTGTATAGATATGCAAATTGTTTAAAGCTGGTTAGAATTTTTCTGAAAGTAAACAAAAAATATATCTTGAAATTGGAAATTGACTGAGGCTAAATATCTTGTTTTAAATATCTGAAAAGAGAGGTTTTGGCCAGTTCAAAGGCAGGAGTCTGACAAGAACCTGGCAGTATCAGGAGCTGTGGCTTTTTTCAGAATGAAAAAAGTCTTGGGGGGAAAAAAAAAGAATCGGGGAAGAGGATATAATTTTATTATTGAATAATTAATAATAGAAAAGAGAGAGGAAAAAAGACCACAATTTCTACCTCCTTGCTCCTTGTTCTTCAGAAATACCATAAAGCGGATGAGAAATCCATTCACAGTTCTGATTTCCTGGACCTGGGTCCTTCACAGCAGATAGCTCAAGTAACTCACAAAGTCTGATTTTGTATATGCAAAGCAACTTGTGCATAAAACAGAAGAGAGAAGCGAACACTGGTAAATAAAGATTAGTACTTGGATTTGAGCCCATACTCCTGAAAGTACCATTTGCCTGATCCCTCTGGGATCAATTGTTAATATTGTCCTAAAGCAGTGGCAAAATGTCAATTTAGTCCTAGATTTCTTCAAACCACAGCAAGGTCTCCAGAAGGAGTTACAGCTGGCTGAATTTCATTCTTACAGTTTCTGTATATCAGAATAAATTGGTGTTCTTCACAAATGAGTTCCTTGGTAGAGGAAAGTGCCAAAAATATACATTTCCTATGTATATATTCATTCTGGATATCTGTTGACCTGATTGTCCCTTAAACATCAGGACTGAGGAAAAGAGTAATTTACAATACCTGCTTAGAACATAGTTATAGGAAGTGGTACTTGAGTTTCTCAGAGGCAGGGAGTAAAAATACTGCTGCTATGGTCCTCTGTGAGAGATGATTTTTCAGCAGCACTCCTGGTACGTCCATGTGCACTATGTTCTGCCAAGTGAAAATAAGTGAGCTAACTTGGAATAAGCAGTGCCTTGTCAGATGTGAGTTCTGCTCAGGTTAAATGCTGCTTCTCAGCAGTGCTAATTGGAGAGTTGTGCTAATATTAACTAAACTGCCTTTCTTCACATCAGTGACCTTGCACTTTTCATTCAACTCAGTTTCCGTGAGTTTTGACCTTTGGATGTCCATACAGTTCAGGATATTTTCTGGTTGCTATTCTGTGAGAAAAACATTAAACATTATGTTCTCTGAATTTTTTATGTCATTAAGAGCATGCACATATGCATGGCTGGATTTTTGGAAGATGCAACAGTATTGCACACCTGAAAATAAACCAAACATACAACCACCCCCTTAGAAATGATACCTTTCCAGGTTTTCTTGTTTTGTATTTCTTTGTCTTCTTCAAATCCTGATTTTAAATATGTCTTTTTGACCAGAGTGAGGAACAGCTGAAGGGCTGTGAGTCTAATGAGATTTCTTCATCTGGTAGAAATAACAAGAGAGTCAAATTTATAGTTTTACATACTATAAATTTCTTCTGGAATACTTTTCTTCTGGAAAATGTTATATATTTGGTTTTAACACGCTACAATATTTTGGTGTTATATGGAATTTTTAATATGTTTTCTTAATTCTGGATTTATAATCTAGAACCTGAATGAAGACCAAAGACTGAAATTGTCCTTCTCAAAAAGATCCACAACACAATTATGTGAAAACATAACTTATGTTTTATGTAGCTTTGTGCAAACTTCCTTAGAAAACTAGACTAAAAAGTTGAGGGTTTTTTTTTAATTTTAAATTCTGTATTTATTTTCATGGTTCAGTAACGGGCTATAGCTGTAAGTATTTCTGTGTAGATGCAAAATCAATTATTTCAAGATTCTTGCTTGTGGTAGGTTCAATCAGATTTGCCTTGTAGCTGTAACTTCAGAGGAGCCAACTCATTTTTCTGTTCCCAAAATTTGCATTTAGTTTTTCCCTTAATGTTAAGAAAAGTCACTAGACAGTTCCAACTAGCAGGGTTTGATGTGGTGGTGCATCTGAGGATTTACCAACCTGATAATCTGATGTTAAAGTAGTGAAAAAGATCCCTTCTTAACTAAGCCATGTGTTAAAGTGGCATCCTACTTATGGTAATTAGCAGTATATCCACACATATTGTTTGTGGCTGAGACAGTGTAGGTTGTCTAAAAATCACTTGTCAGCATGAGGGAGTTAGGATTAGGTCCCATGATGATCTTCATGTGTTAAATTGCAGGGTCAGAGAACTCTTCTCAGAATTTCCTTCTCTGTCATGGTCCAAAGTTGTTCGGGGACGGGCTCCTTGGAGGAGAGAGGAAATCTGCTGATCTTTTGTATTACAGCAGTGTAGTGGGCAAAGGACACCTTCTGAATGTGGTGCAAAACCATAGGTTAGGTAAACTGGAGATATTAGCAAAAGAATGCCTCAGGTGTATCTTTGCTGAGAAGTGAGAGAACACCATATATTTTGGCTTGACATCAGGAAGAAGTAAAAGAGAGACTTAAAGCAAGATAATTATTTTCCTAAATGTGGTAGAGAGGTGTGAGCACACCTGTGCTCATAGGAAAGAATTCTTCATCCTGAAGATTGTCTGGGAGAATCAACAATAACTCGGCTGTGCTATGTGTGTAGGGGAGGCCCACGAACTATACTTGGTGTTCATCCTCTGGGAAGGTACATGGTGAAGACCCTAAAAGCTTAAGGCACAGCATAAAAGGGTGGTAGATCACAAGTCTTTCTTTCCAAATGTTGTGTTATTGGCATGCTAATTTATGGCATATAGCATTATCTAATGGTTCTCCTCATAAGTGCAAGTCTTTATTACAGTTTCAGTAGCTTCATCATTTTAGACACTAGCTTCTACCTCTCTTTGATGCAGCCAGTTAATCTGAATTATATAATTAGCAGGAGAAAATGTTTTCATGCCAAAACCTCTTGCTGAGCAGCATCTCTTATATCACCCTACTACTTTACTGCTGTTCAGTGTGACATTTCTGTATCTATTTCTGCTGAATCTCACTGACTTGTTACCTTTGCAATGGCTTACCATTCAATTAAGCTAGTTGGCTGAGTATAAAAAGAATGAGCGATGATTTGGAAGCTATCTATATGTAAGTTAAAAATATTTTTATCTTTATTCACTAAAGCAGATATTTAGCTTAATATTAAGAGTGAGGGCAGTGTGGATGAGAAGGGCTGTGGAAACTGGTTTGGTTTACACTAGGTAATGAAATTATAATCCCCCTTCAGAGGAGAACAGTTCCTCTAAAGATTACCATTTGGGCAATTTATGGATTTCTTTTTGTAATTTATTTCTTTTGGAGGGTGAGGGGAAAATTCTTGAAATACTTTATTTACTTAAGATGCAAGTATATAATATTAAAAAGTCTAAAGCTGCTGAAATGTTCAACTTAATGAGGAGAAAGTGATGTTTAAAATCAGGCATGGCATTGCCCAGTGGATGTACTTTTGCAGGCTTCACCTTCTTGAGTTCAGTCCTGTTGAAGTTTAGCTGTAGTGCTGCTTTTGTCACAAAATGCTTCTCTTGATCAGCACACCAAGGGCTGGGCCAGTGTGGGAATGCCTCTTCAAAATAAAACTTCCATGGAGATGGTCAATCTCTAAAGCTATTAAGTGTCAAAAAGTTCTAGTTGGCTTTTTTTGTTGTGTTTTCTTGTTTAGTTTTGGTTTAAAATATGTTAACTGATATTTATCAGAGTAATGAAAAGAAAGTTCTCTTGTGAAAGACTCTTCAGTTACTGTGCCATGGTAGATAGCAGGATCTGTGCTATAGGCACACCTGAGAGACAGTTGAAGAATCATAAGGTGGTGGTAAAATTATTTTAATGAGAGGAGAAGGAAAAACAGGAAAAAATACTGTTTGTAATGTTTATATAAATTTTTCCAATGAAGCAGTACTTTTTTATTTCTACATAACTACTTTTAAGAGGCTCTTCTGTGTTTAAAATAACATTTATTTTTAAAAGAATGCTAAGTATTAGACTTTTTTAGCATGAGCCATGTTTTCCATCTTTTTGATGTAGTAAAATACTGTGGTAATACTGTTTAGTACTTAGCATTTACTTTGCTTGAATTAATATAGCTCCTTTTGAAAGCCTTGGTAATTACCCTTTCTTGCAAATGGCAGTTCAGACAAAGAGGGCTCATAAATCTTAATGTATCCTTAGAAGGACAGCAATTGTTCATTTGCCAGGGAAATGAGGAATAGTTTATTTTCCAAGAATCTACCCTATGCATTCAGTTAAACCCATTCTTTATGAAATTTAAGCTAGAAAGGTTCTAGAACTCCTGTATACCAAAATAAGACAATCCTTTAATTGCTGGAGAATGAACAAAGATCATCGATTCACAAAGGTTAAGTGTTGTGGAGATTTACAGGAGAGTGCTTTGCTCTGGTTAATAAAATGAAAGTTGAGCACTAGGCACAATGTTATCAATTTCATGAAAAAGCAATTACAGCAAGTTGACAAAGCTAAAAGGACTTAATAAAGTTAAAGGATAACAAGTTGGAAGGATGGGGCAAGCTCATCCGCACACAACTTTGATGTTGAGTACTATTTCCCAGTGGGAGTGTTCAAAGCCAGCAGCCTTGGGACTAAATTGCTTAAGCCTCATTCTGTGTCAACTCTTCTTTTAATTTTTGTTCTCCTCAAGGAACAATATTTGGGCTTTGCAAAATAAGTTGGCTTAAAATAATTGGTTATGTTTGAAAAGATATTTAGCAACTAGCAACTTTGCTGAGAATTAAGGCAGTTCCAAGGAGCCCGAGTATCTTTGAAATCTGGCTGCTTAGGTGAATCGACCAATAGTAATTTTAGATTCTATGCTTTAGTTATAGCAGGCAGATTCCTTGTTCATATAATTCTACACTGATCAAATCTAGTAACAGGTAAAAATCTAAAATTTGTCTTTTCTAGGTAATACATATGTATGAAATTATATTTTTATATGAATAGAATCAGAAATGAATTGCTGATGACTCCTGGATTTTTTTTTTTTCGTTGAGAGATCTGCTTTTGGGCTGATACCTTTTCCTCTTCCACAAATACAGTCATGCAGCAGGATTTGTTTAATGGTATTTTTGGTTTTTCTTCACTGCACAAAGAAGTGGTTTATGGTTTGAAAGCAGAGGACACAGTTTCATGCCTCTAGCTCCTCTTCAAATGTAGCTGAAACAAAATTAATAATGAAGCTAATTTAAGTCTAGATAAACCAATTTCTTTAAGCAATAAAAGTGTATCCATTGATGCTTCCATGACTTTAGTTTTTGTCTTTTAATGAAAAAATAATTTTGTTGTGCTCCAACATTTTATCCCTCACTGGTTGCAAATGCATTAGTGCTTTTCTGATCAGTGGTGTGCTTGTAACGCAAAGCCCTTGTGGTCCCTACTTACTGCATGTTGCTTCATTATCTGGTTTTGACAATCATGACCTGGCTTCTCAGAGGAAATTATACCAGAAATCCCATTTCAGATCCGCACCAGTGGAGTTTATCCTGGTCTCTTTTCTACATGAGGAGATTACATTACTGCAATTATAAAATTGTTTGAAATTTTAGCTCAAGCTTATAATAGTTTTTAAGGCAGATAAAACAGAAAATGTAGAGCCTTGTGCTTCGTAATTTTCTTTTCCCTCTTCTTGGTAGTTTACTTTTAAATTATTATTTAAGTTAATTGGCTTTTTCCTGTTTGGCAATTTTGGTGTTTTTTTGATTTTTAACATTTTCCCGTTGTTGAGTTTAGAGGTGGTGCCTCTTTGTGGGAAGCACTTGTAAAGAAAATAAGGTTCCTCTAAAATTCATGGTGGTAAAGGCAAATTTTAATTTTTAAACTTTTTAATCTTTAAGAAGTGTGCATAAACAGTTAGAGGGTTGTTTAAAACTATTATAAAGGGATTTTTTCTTTTTCTGCCTTTGTATTTTAAGAATTGGAAGCTAAGGTTTCAATTTATACTGGCTCGGAAACAACACATTTTTAAAATTAGTTTTTGATTAGTTAAAATGTGTATGTAAACATGAAAATTAATTGGTAGGGTAGTTGTGGAAGTTAAATGATAATACAGGCTTAAAAGAAATCCTTTAAGAAAATATAACAAGCATTTTTCATTTGATTTATGAAAGGAGTTGAAATACGCTGCAGTATTATCCTCAACACTGATTATATCTAATGGGCAATTAATTTAAGCTTATTTAAGAAAGTGCAGTGAAGAAACAAAAGGGTTGTGCTGTCATTAAGAGAGGATGTGAATGTCAAGCATGGTGGATCAGAAATGAGTCAGCAATTTGCCTTTTAAAAGCAGATGTCTGATGTGATCTACAACTTCCAAATGCTTGGAGCTGACACTTGAAGTAATGGATTATTGCTAGCGCTTGTTGAAAACCAATATACTGATTTTTAGAAAGCACTTTGAAAATTGTGGTTTGGTTCCAATGAGGAAACAAAAATTGAGAAGTCTCCATTTTTTCTTAATAAAATAATAGATGGATGTACTTACTCCTTTCTCCTTCTCCCCTACATCTGCGGGGTGCTGGTGGGCACACCCTGCTTCAGTTAAATCCTTTTTCTGGGTTTCTCTTTCCTGCTTTGCAAGTCTATGCATTTGATCTTTTGAGAAACATTTTTCATGAAAATATGAGCACAGGGAGGCTTTCCAGTGAAGAATGTAAGAGTTCAAAAATTTCCTCTTAGCCTTAGTGTCACGCGATTAAATCATGTGTTTCCTGTACTGGTCTGTGATATTTTGGTGTAGTTGGTTGTGGCTTATGTGAATTACAGATTTCAGAGCCTTCTTGAAGTTCCTAGCAGACAAATATCTGTGTCAAGGAAAAAACCCCCCATCATTATAAAGATGTTTGTCCTGGGAATTACTGGGCATGGCTGTGGTGTTTAGGTTTTTTTTGTTTGTTTGGGTTTTTTTTGTTTTGTTTTTTTTTGTTTGGTTGGTTGGTTTTTTAAAATTTTTTTTTATTTTGTTTTTTTGTGTTTGTTTGTTTGTTCGTTTATATTTTGGGGTGTTTTTTTTGGTTTGGTTTTTTTTTTTTTTTTGGAATTATGCCTGTCTTTGTCTTCTCTTCTATCCCTTGCTGCACTTTGGGCAGAAGAAGTACTTAGAAACCTTCTCCAGTTACCGAAACAGGAGAGGGCATGGTTTTAACACATTGGACAGACTGGTTTATAAAGGTGGTATAAAACAAGCAAATTCAAGTGCATTTTGGGATGATATGCACATTTAAGAAAATCAATAAAAAATAAAGTAAAACTAGGTTTTCGAAGTAGAGTGCAACTGTCTGACAGGTGATGTTGTTTATAAACAAATAAATTATTGTTTGTTTTGGGGAGGAGATGGAGAACATCCATAGTGTTTTTTCAGAAAGGATATCTAATGTAAGGATCATCTTGTCACCAGGAGAGGTGGGCAGCCTCTCTGCAGCAGTGCTCTGTGCATCTATTACACTTCAGCCACTGTAAACTGACAGCGAAATGTCACTATCAAGGAGTTATTCCAGTTCCAACCAGTCTGCTCTCTGTTGACTGTTGGCATTTTCTAGCACATGAGTAAGTCTTTGGGCAATGGGTGCTTTAATAGCTTATGCTCTTACGGTTCTTACCTGTTGTGGCTTATGCCAGAAAGGAAGCATCCTTTATTTCAATAAGGATCACATGCTTATCTCACTTTCTGCCACAGATGTCTTTGCTTATGTCTCTAAGACATCTTCTCTGAGTGATTTTTGACTGGCCACTGGCTCCTTTTTGTCTACAGCTTGTTGCTTTTGTTTTTCCCATCATAGATATAGTGTATCAACGTGCTTTACTAAATGTATTTTGTGGCAATATCCCCTCTGTATGACCAGCTGGCCTTTCCTGTGTCACAGAGACACTACGTGACTATTGTTAGAAGCAGTCCCTTACTCAGGCTTCTTGTGTGGCTTCTTCTGCCCTCCCTCTCAGGTGGCTTCTCCAGTTTTCTTTCAAAGTAGACCTAGTGTGAGTATTTGCTAATAGCATCAGACATAGCCTTGCACTGTATGGCCTGGGAGAAGTTAGCTTTTGGGTCCGTGAGTCACCCTAATTGCATCCTCTTCAGGCCTAAAGACAAAGTTTTCTGAGCAGTCCCTTGGCTGGACAATGGGGTGCCAGGGTGGCCAGGTATGAGGATGGTAATGCCCTGATCTGAGATGACTAAGGCTTGCAGGCTTTCCTGTGTGGCTGTGGGAAGTTCGTCATCCTGGAGAAGACACTACAAAACAAATGATCCCTCTTGGGATGTTATTTTAGTGATGGGTGCCTTGCTGTTGCCTGCAGAAGGGCCTCACCCCACAATCTGCTGCTCCAGTGCCATGGTATATGTTCCCAAATGCCAAATTAAGCCTGGAATTAATTGCAGTTTTGAAGTGCAAGGTAGGCTCTTAGCTACGGAGAGCATGCACCTAGAGCCCTTGTCTGAAAACTTGTTTTGGGCAGGAGTGACATAAAGGGCTTTTCCCTTCTATCAATCCCTCCACTAAAAATATCATGTTGTACTCTTCCCACATGCACTCTCCTTCTGAGTTAAAAACTAAAAGTACGTGTTCTGAGTGGTACAGTAACAGTTAATCATAGTAATCCTGAGGGAGGGTTCTGTTTGGTGTGTAAGCTGCACAGTGTGTTGTGGCATTGGCCTTTATTTTGTCTTCTGGTTACTCCATGCCTCAGTAACATTTGCTGTGACAAGAAAATACAAAGTGTGGATGAATTTAAAAAACAGATTACTGTAGTCCAGCTGATAGGCAACATAGTGAGAGAAAAATTTCTGTGTCCCTACCTCTGCTGCAAGCTGGGAAGGTGATTTCAAGGAATTTAATTGGAAGGTCCTCATTCTCTGCCTGAGATCGCTCATTCACTTCTGAAGATCTTCAGGAAGTACAATGTAATTTATAGATCTCTTTTAAAGGAAATTCCTGCTTTCTGACTTCAGGCTATAACTTCTAGGGAACAAGTAATTTCTCTTATATGTGATATTGATGATGTCCCATTACTGAATGATTAGAGATTTAAAAACAAGTTTTGGTGATTGTGGTGTAACTTGATTTATGCCTGTAAAGGAGAAACATCTTTAGGTTTTTATTTTCCTTTAAGAGTTGGGAACCATTCTTCTTTTTTAATAAGCACCTAAAAAAAAGATAAAATTCTGGAATGTCATATCACTTCTGCTGGCACAAATCTGGAGGAATATATATGCCTTGGAGCACCTCTCTGCTTTGGTAGCAAATTCACTAAAGAATCTTTTCTTTGCAAAAATTGATTTTGATTGCAAAATAAGTACTTTACTCTCAGTTTTAGTCTTTGGATTCTTGACTGTGACTTCAGCTCCTCCAAGAGAAATGGAAAGGCACCTGGAGACACCGTAAGTTAATGCACTGGAATGGAGCAGGGTAGTTTTATGTTTTCTTGGCTTTCTGTTCCTGTAGTTGAGGCCTCCTCCCTGTGAATTTCCGACAAAAACATTCAAAGTTAATGATGATTTGATATGTAAAGGCTTCCTTTAGCTCTAACAGACACATGCTTTTCTGAGATAAAAGCATTGGGTACCTTGACTCCCTCCCTTCGGCCATCCTTTTTGGTTTGTTTCCTTCATTTTTCCGACTATCCTAAACCAAGTTTATTCTAGCTGGACATCAAAGTAATTAAGCAGAATTGAATCATTCATGCATCTGATGAGATAAAGACATCTTAATGTGAAGCTTTGTTTTAATTGCCTTTCATGGAGCACAAGAGGATTGTAAATAGCCAAATGAGCTTTCTGTGATTAGTAAAACTGGCCATTCCCGGAAGATGACAAACCAGAGAAAACTTGCATTTTGACAAGAGAGAACAGAAAATTATAGAAATTAATTTTCATTTTTCATGTTATTTGACTGCATGCCAAAGCATTTTAAGTATTTCAGAGTTGCTCAATGCGTTTAAAGCAGGAAGCAGTTAAAAATATGTATTTAAATTTTCACCTTTTTCAGAAACAAATGTACGCATTTAAGAAATGGGAATCCCTTTTAGGGAGATGTGATTAATTTGAATCCAAGTGTATTCTGATTAACCTGGGTTCTTGATGTAATTTTTATAACCTGACTCATTTTTGAAGTTGGCATGTGTAAGTGGTTAAGACTTTCTCAAGGCCATGCAGGAGTGGTATTTTGAAGCAAGGAATAGATCATCTTACTGATGAAAGTCAGTCTGGTACCCTATTTACAACAGCATTTGCTGACACTGCTGTCTTTGAAAGCAGATCTCTTCCTGACACTCGCAGTATAAACGAGTGACTCCAAGGACGTGACATGTCCAAATTTAATTTAGGTCTCTCTAACAAAGCAATGAACTGAACAATTAGTAAGTTACCTGTGAGGTGTTAGCAGATTTCATAGAAAAATGTATAATTACAGCTCTTTACCTGGCACAAGCAGTAAGGGAAATTTTGTCTTTTGCTTCTTCATAGGGAGAAAATAGTAATTGAAAGTACTTATTTTCTCACATGACATTGAAGGTGGCTTTGTCTGTGGTAGGTGTTTTTCATGCCTTAAAATCCAAGTTTAAATGATTTTACAGATCCTCTGATTCTTTGACTTTAGGAAGCACAGATTACATTTTTAAGAAAATTTTTTGATATATGGGTATGTACCCTGGGCGTTTTGTTCAGTCATAACTTAATAAAGCCATTTATGATATGCAGGATCATTTAAATATCTTTATCTGGAAACCCAGATTTGTAACAATTGGAGAAAGACATCCTAGACTTAAGAGAGTACATACTTAGAGGCAGTCCAGAGGAGGGCCATGAAGATGATGAAGGGGCTGAAGCACCTCTTCTCTGGGGAAGAACTGAAAGAAGTGGGTTGTTCAGCCTGGAGACAAGGAGGCTCTGGGAAGACCATACTGTGGTCTTTTGGTACTCAATGGGGGCCTACAACAACACTGGAGAGGGACATTTTAGGAGGGTCTGTAGTGATAGGACAAGGGGTAATGATTTTAAACTGGAAGGAGTTCCATTTAGATTAGAGATGAGGCAAATTTTTTTTTTTTTTTTTTTTTTTTTTTTTTTTTTTTTTGTTA
>VWZS01005050.1:350856-513089 GCA_013397075.1 Rhabdornis inornatus
TTTTTTTACAATGAAGGTGGTGAAAGATGAACAGGTTGCCCAGGGAGGTGATGGATGCCCCATACCTAGAAACATTCAAGGTCAGGTTAGACAGGACTCTGAGCAATCTGGGCTTATTGAAGGTGTCCCTTCTGATTGTAGGGCTATTGGACTAGATGACCTCTAAAGGTCCCTTCCAGCCCAAACTATTTTATGATTGTCTTTTAGGGCAAGAAAGATTTTAAAAGCTATACAATGGAGAAGACATGGCATTGTTCATTCAGGCCCAAAACTTAAGCAGTGCTTATGCTGATAATACGTCTGAGAATCATTCTTTTAAGAAGACATTAATCTCTTTGTTGGAAACCATGTCTTACATCTTCTTCTCTGGCCCTTTTCTTTACCATTTTTCATGTGTGATAGCCTTGTGCAACTGCTGCTGCTTTCTCTTCATCTGTGTCCTCTTCAGAGCCAGCATTTTAGAGAAAAAAATACATTTACCATTTATTCATTTGCTCATTCATCCCTTTCCTGCCTCTTCCTCATTTTCAAAATGAGCAGGAAGCTATTTGTGATGGTGACTCACCACCAGATTTTACAAGGGGATTATGCTGAACCTCACTGATTCATACACTCCAGGCTTTGTTGGAGGTCAATGTCTTGGCAGCATCCCCCTGTGAATACTATACAAGTACCAAGCTGTTGATATTGAGAGAGCTTTAAGTTGTTTCTGCCTTCCTTCTGCTGTGCTTTGTGTTCTCAACAGTTGCCAGCAGGGGGGCAAGGTGACAAATTCTGTCCCTGTATCAAATGCAGAAGTTGGCCATTCAGCTGGTACACAGGTACCTACTCAGCAGCAGCTGCTTCCCTGGGATGTGCACTGATTTTTACTTTCCTTAATTTACAGAACTGTTGTGATGAGCCCCTAAAATATGATTATTGTTCATGGTCTTTCAGTTTGTAAGTTTTCCTCCCCTCTTACCACAAAAATGTTTCCTACCCCTTTAAATCTATTCTTTATCTGTATTGCAAGATACATTCTTCAGGTTGCTTTAAGGGGTCTTTAAGATCCTTTAGCTTAGGGAGGAGTCAGGTCTTTGAAATCAGGGATTTCCATGAATTTTGGAGTTATGCAACAGAATCCCAGCTGGGGATTTGGTATTTACCTGTTTGTATTTCTCTAACACTTCCTGCATAACTATGGGCACATGCACGAAGCAGTTGTAGTGAGCTGTGTATTCAGGAGCATTTGGGGAGGTCCAAGAAGCAGTCCCAGTAAAACAACTGCCTCGTTAACTTTGTTTTCCTGAACCCTGCCAATGGCATATTACTTAATTTCTGGCACAATGGGCCACTATACAGGTTGTACACAAGATTTTGAAAAGGTCATTTGAAGGCTCACCAACAGTGCAAGGAAAAAAAAATGTCCCATAGAGTCGGGTTTAAGGTGTTCTTTGTGTTGTTGTAATTTTCTGATTTTTAAAAAGTTAGCTTGCTCTGAGAACCTTGGAATATTAAGGTAGAAGAAAGGTGAAAGAAACTTACCATGTGTGAATACAGGTTTTTGCCATTTGACACCCCTGTGTTTCTCTCCTCCCACAGGACATTTCCTTTGGACATTTGGAGCCTTTCTGTCTTTCCTGGAAATAAAGACCACCTCACTAGGCAGGTGGAAAAGTTCATTGGGCTTGGAAAGTCTTTTTTATAGATAAGCTCCTCTATCACCAGGCATGCCATTGGATGCTTTGTTTAACATAGTGATGGGGACTGACAGAATTCCTGTGATGGGTAAGATGAAGACCGTTTTCCAAGTCATGCATCCAACCCCAGGCACACTTAGTTTTGGGCAGACCTCAGTGTAGACTCACATCTTCACCTCTCTCAGTATCTACCATCCAGTCAATAAAGTCTCTTTATAGGAAAATAATAACTGGCCATTTTTCACAGCGATAGGGCTTTCCCTTCATGACATGTCTTCTTATAGAAAAAAAAAAAGTGTGTTTTCTAAGCTCTATTGCTTTCTCTTCTCCTTTCTTACGGGAAATTCAACCATTACCAGAATATGGCTCTTAATCTTTGCTGCTAAAACAGCATCTTTTTTTTTTCCCTAATATAGGGATGTTCAGTTAGATGAGGAATTTGAAACTGTTTGTTCTATAAGCGAAGAAAATAACTAAGCTTTATTTGTTGCTACTTCTGTTTTTGTCTTATGTCATCTACATTTTCTTATCATCCTCTCTCTGGGTGGACCTGATTCAGAAAGGACAGATTTGCAGATACTCCTGGTGCCAGCAGATGGAATGGCTGCAAGGCAAAGCAGATTAATACTTAGTGTTTCTTGCCCATTTTCAAAAGGCCTTCTTTCATTACTGCTGTTTCCACTACCTTTTCATGGTTAAACTTGTAGAAGCCTCACAAGTTAGAGACTAGACTCATACCTGCATTCTGTTTTTGGAGAGTTTTCTGAGAAATGAGAAAACAAACCCCCTTGTAATGAGGATGTTTCTTCATCTTGTATTATCATGATTTTATTGTATCTGATATTAAAAAATTTATTAACATGACATTTAAAATGCTCATTCAAGTGAACGTATATTTACGTGGAGACCAGCTGAATGGCAACGTTTGCTGATGGCATAAACTTAGTTGGGATAGTGAGGGAAACTGAAAGAATTGCAGAGGGATTTTAGGAGATGGAGATAATACCATACACAGAAGCCACCACAATATGTGGCTCAGTGATTCTGTCAAGTGTCTGGAAGCTGGGGAATAGGTGGGTTATTCTTGTGGATAACTTATGTTACTGCCTGGGCATTTGCTTTTGGCCACTTCTGGAAGTGACAGTCTGAGCTCGTTGGACTCCTTTCAGAGCCAGTACAGTTCTTTTATGTCCCTACAAGCTTCTGAAATAAATGTGTTTAAAAAGCCAGTAAAGTTTTTTCAAGCATGACAAAAAGCTAAGCAAAGGAAAAACATGAAAGCAAATAAAAACAAACCAGACACTCGTGTATAGGTTTTACTTGGGAAGAAACAACTATAATATTGACAATTTATGGATGCATTTCTTATTAGGAAGTCTTCAGCTGTCTCACTTTGGTAGCTTACACTCTGATTTATAAAGAAAACTGTTAGCATCTTTGTGAAAATCAAATGTTTTCAGTTCACAGGGCATGAAAATCTTTAGTTTGGCTGGATGTACAAAGTGAACTTCAGCACGAATTCCTCAAGATAAGATTAAAATCATACATTTACAATTACTGTCTGTTAGAAACCTTTGAGGAAACAAACTTTGTTACAAAAATGGTTTGTTTTCCCTGGAAAGAGAAGGTCATTAATGTTGGCTTATCATGGTCACTACCTAAAATATAAACACAGCTCCCTGTCACCAGAGTGTCTGAGGAATTGCTGGTTAATTCTACTTGGAGGGGAAAGACATTGTGTTTTAGAGCTCACCCTGTTCAGGATTGTCATGTACTCTTGCAGGTACAGGTGTAGATAGTATTGATCTTTGCAGATTTGATTTCAAAATGAATGGCCACCAAGTTCAACAGGCTTTCTGTGAAGAAAGCCTAGAAATAGCATCATCTTTTTATTGAAAACAACAGCAGTAGCAAAATACTGATGTGAATGAAACACTTAAAACAATTTTAGTTATCAGTTGTTTTTTTTTTTTAACAGGAACTCAACTCTTTGTTAAGGACAAAACTAATCAATCCTAATCTAAATAAAAAACATTCCCCCCCTATACTACCCCTAACTTATTCCTTGGAAACAAACACAACAAATTTTTTGAGTGTGTTCAAAACTTAGAATAGTTTTTCAGAAACCTTTATTACTTTCAAAAATTATTCTCATTGATAAAACAATATGGTCAATCATCTTTCACGTGAAAAGGATGTGTCTTAAGAAAAAAAACAAAACAAAACACAAATAAGAAGTTTTCTTAAAGGTGTAGTTCCAGACTACCACAAGTTCTGGAACGTGCCTGAAGGAAATTCAAATCTCTTTTTACATGTAATCTAATTTAAAAAAAATGAAGGGAGACAATAAACAGATTGTAATTGTAAAGTGGAATTAATTATATGGTTTCTAGTATATTATCAGTCATAGCTGCTTTTGTTTTCCCCCTTACTCTTATGATACCAGTTGCAAAAGTGTTTTGTTCTCTTGTAGGATCACAGTTTTGTACTCTTGCAGGGTTTGTTAAGTACACTATTATCCCATTATTCCGTATAAAGCAGTTACAAGGTTGTATGGTTCTGTGGGTAGTATGAATGATCATGGGTAAAGAGGGATAAACAGTGACCAAAGAAGAAAATTTTGCTTTAATGAAAGCATTTTTCTTTGATGTTCTATTGAATTATTCTGGGGTTTTATTGTTAGTTTGGTTTTGGTTTTTTTGTTGTTTTGGTTTTTTGTTTGTTTTGTTCTTCTGTTTGTTTGGGTTTTATTGTATCATGGATTTTGAAATAGAATGTAGAAAAATCCCAATAACCTGTCTTTCAAGCCTCTACCAACCTTGAAATCATTCTCCTCTCTGATGAGTTAGTTTTTAAGTGATAGCAAGTGTTGCATTTTCATGCTCTCCCTCTTCAGCAGTTGCCTATTTGAGACATCTGCCTAAAGTTTATGAAATGATTATTTTTCTATAAATAGCATGTTCTTCTTTTCCTTTTGGAATTTTTTTAAATATCTGAAGGTTAGCCTTTAGGTCATAGCTTTTATAAGTTTAGCATAAGCCTTTAATCTCTCTTGAATGATTTTTATGTGTAACTTAGTCTCATAATTATTACTAATAAAGCTACCACATAGGGAACAGTACATCCTTGTAGTATCTGAATTCTTTATCTTATTTGCTTAGATCATATTAGCAGAAAAAATATTCTCTGTCCCTTCTTATTTCCTGAAAAAAGGACCTTCCTAGACAAAGTAACAGAGCAGGAGTAATGCAGAAAAAGACTATTAAGATCTGGCTAACAGCCTCTTGGTTAGGAAAGCACTAGAATTTTGAGGGAAAAGGTTGCTTATTCTCTCTTTAATTCTTTCTCTCTCTCTCTCTCTGTGCCTGAAGTTAAGTTAAAATAAGAATTATGCTAAAGCAGTAATAAAAATAGGTTTTTAAACATTGTGTTTTATCACCCATATAGAAATTAGTAATATAACTTGGTTATCTGGAATTTGTACAATATGTAGTTATGCCTTAGGAACAGAAGACATCTTCTGCACTAATTTCTTCAGCAATTTACAGAGTATTGTAAACTTATGAATATTCTCTTCTACTTCAAATTCTTTTGAATATTGTATGTCTTATTAATTATAAAAAATACTTGGCCCTTAGTGATTCTGAAATACAGTATTTTCACAAAAAAAATAAAATGTGTAATGAAACTTTATAACTCTCTTTCCATCTTTTGTGATTTTACTCCTACTTTCAGGATGCTACTTCTAATACAGTTGTTCTAGAAATGAGAAAATTTGATGACTGTGTCTCAGTTATTCCATTATGTCTTTGGTCCCTGTAAGGAAAAAGTTCTGACCAATGGGCCAGCTGGCTCCCTTCCCCAAGAGACAAAGAGTAATTTTCTTAGTTCCTGTAATCCATGGTTTGAGGTTCTTACCTTCTCTCTCCCCAAAACTTGCACTCTGAACAGGTGGCCTGTGAATTACTTAGAACATCACAGGCCAGCTTCAGGGTAAATCTACATTTCAAATGTTCAGTAAGTCATCCACAAACAAAGAATGTGAAGTGCTTTGCCAGCCATTTTTAACTGCTTTTTAATTCTTTTTTCTCTTCCGTGCTGCCTGATGCATCCTTTGAGAAACACCCCTATGTTTCTAGTCTGTACCTCTATGTATAAGATCCTTGGGGTTTTTTGACTACTTGCTTTTACCCTACATCTTAAATTTTACATTTGCTTCAAAGAAACCAGAATTGTTTCCAGATTTTGTAGTCTCTAATAGTGTATATAGTGGGTATTTGCTGCACCAGGTTGGGCGTTTTTCATACTACTGTAGAGGAGGAGGAATTACTTCTCAAGAGGTTAAAATCAGTCTCATCCCCTCACTACTGAGCCCAAATCCATCTTGGTGCTGATGTGCATTAAGGAGGATGTGCCATGAAGCTGTTGCAACCTGATTTCTCCTAGAGAAGTTTGGTTACAAAATAATTAATATATGATAGGGCGTATTTCAAGGTTGGGTTTTTATGTTTGTGTTTTGTTTGTTTTTTTAACAAGCGATGGTGTGGCTGGTCTGTGTTGAGATTTATTGTTTACTAATACTGGTTCACTAAAGGATTGGTTTTGGGGGCACATGCTAAGAACAACCGCATTGCTACTTCGTGGGAGTAAGATGATTCTGCTTTCAAACTCCATCCACAATCAGTCCTGGATAAGGATTATTTCCTGGTTAAGGAATACTTTTTTTTCTTTACATTTTATCTAGCTGTTATTGCTAAGTGCTAGATTATATGTTCAAGCCATCACTTCTGACTTTATACTTAGTTCTTCTACTTTATTCATGTCTCACACAGGCAAAAGGTACTAATTTTTGTACAAAATCATTGCACAGAAAATCTGCTCAGTTAAGTGGTATGTAGCACAACAGGCTGCATGGGAATTTTTCTAGTTCCTGGAAATATAATTTGGTTCATATAATATGAGCATACAAATACTTGTTTTGCCAAACAATTTGTTACTAGAAATTTTTAATAAATTACAATATAATCATAAATAATCTCACATATATAATATGTAAGAATATAATAAGTTGGGGGATTTCTATGAGAAAAAAGCAAAGAAAGATTCAAGAGAAATGTAAATTATGTTTCATAGTTTCACTTGTTCTGTATAAGCAGAATTCACTGCTTTCACTTTCACAGTGAAAATCCATTGTTTAGAAAATTAATATCTGCCAATTCTTTGTGAAAATTGCTGATTTGTGTTCCTTCAGGATACTTGTATATCTGCATAGGACACTCGGGAAATTGCCAATTTTTAGAAAGGTCTTTGTGGCAATGACAGTAAGACACATGTGCAATCTAAAACTGTGTACACGGTGAAGTGAATCCAGGACAAAATTTTAACTTCATCGTCTGATACCATCTGAGTCTTTTTGCATTCAACTTAGAATGTCTGTTCTCAGAGCATGCTGCCCTTCATGATGGAGGTGGATACTGGTGCCAATAACCAGGACTTTCTTTTTTTTTTTTTCCTTAAATGCATGCTGCCAGATGCATTTTTAATTAACTGTGCTTCAAATGCAGCTTTGTTCAGTTTTTTCCCCCCTACATTTTTTCTTTTTGAAAAATAGTATTTTAATGAAGATCATGTTCTTTTTCGTCTGAGTAGTAGATTTTTTTTCTTATAAGTGCAAACTGCATTGGTTAAACTTTGAATATAGGTCAGTGGCTAGTACAGTTAGTTTAAAGACCAAAGAACTCATTATCGTATCATTTATCAGGACTCGTTAGATGTTATGGTTATAAGGTCTCCCTCTTAAAACAAACCTTGAGAGTTTCAAGCAATAATGTGCTGTTCCACAGTTTAAAGTTTTGCATATTCATAACACAAAACAAAATTTTATTAAAACAAATTGTATTAGTTGTTAGGGGCCAAAATTCTTGGTCACTTGAATACAATCCAGTTTTTATGATTTTAAGGGGACAAATGCATCCAGGATTTTTTATTAATAATTAATATATAGTTATTTTTCAGTGTGTTAGAATAAGCAACTGCCATTTAGCATGTTGTTGATACAAATTTTAGCAGGACCAAACCTGATAAGAAGTTTTCATTCAAATAAGGAAAACTGTGTAGATAGCAATCAGTTTGAATATAGCCCATGATTGAAAACCTTGTGTCACTTACTTGTTTTGTCATGAAAGCTCTTTAGCACCTGTGTGCATTTACACGGTGTGTCCATCCTGCTTTGCACAGCATGTAGCTGGCAGCACTGTTGGGTTTTCGTGTTTTCTTTTTGTTACGTTGTACCAGGTAGTAACCACTGGTTTGACTGATTTAGAGAAAAAAAGAACAAGAATCAAGAGCTAGCTGAACAATTAAAGGTGCAGGTACAAAAAATGTTCCCCGCTGTGTTACACTTTCAAGGAATGAAAATTAATGTATCCAGCATCCAAGCATGTCTCCAGCATGCATCGTGCCTGCAGAGCTACAAAGGCAGGCTCTGGGCATGATCACATTCCGCTCTGCCCGTTCAGATGAGCAGCACTGGCTTGTGTAAGCTGACAATATGGGCTCAATAAAGGGTCAATGACAATAAAGTTCAAGCAACTAGTTAATTTTCTCTGTACAGACTGAGCCATTTGCAATTGGCTATTTGAGATTAGCTCTCACTGAGTGTGAAGTGCAGCAAAATACCTATGGCTTCTAATTAGTTTTCAGTGCAGGTTGCTTGTTAGGAAAAAAACCCTTTGCCTTTGTTGAAATGACAGTTCAGATTTCATTAGAGAACAATGCTTACAAACTGCTTCTGTCAGTAATGCTCAGTTCCTTCAAAGCAACTTTTCTAATTAATGAAATCAATTGCTAATTCTTGTTCCATCTGGGTGGTTGTGTAGCTACATACGACACTCAGGAAATAGCCATTTTTTAGAACGGCTTTTGTGGCAATGACAGTGAGACATGCACAGCCTAAAACTCTTTCCACATTTCTGAGGTCTGAAACTAGGATAGAGTTTTTATTTCATTCTCAGATTCATTGTTTTTGTATTTTTAGGGACCTTAGAGGCTCTGTTCTCGAAGCAGGCTGCCCTTGGCGCTGAGGTGGGTGCTGGTGTCAGTCCCTGTAACTGTGCTGGGGTACTGCTGATCTTGCAAGAGCTGGCTGAAGGGACGTGTGGTCCCAATATAATGCTAGTGCATAGAGACTGCTGTTTTTTATGTCATTCTGAGACTGTAATTCAACTGTCTTCTGTCCAGCAGAGAAGTCACAAATAAGTTCTTACTGTCCACCTGCGACACTTAAGTGCTGGGAACAGATTGAGGCTCTGGCAACAGTGAGGGGATTTTTGGTTGGTGGTATTTCAGGTGTTTTGTCACTTTTGTTAGTATTTAATAGCTTCCTTAAAAAGCCACTTTGTCAGGAATAATACCTTATTTGGTTTTGTGCATACTCAAAAAATACAACAATGTTAGTCCTTGCAAATTTATTTTTTCTTTCGTGTTCTTAAAGTAGTTGAAAACATCAAAGTCTTTTTATGGCTTTTTATTTTATGGGAAGTCAGAATACCACAGGATGGCCAAAACTTGTATTGTTTTGGCTCTGCAGACATCTTCCTGACAGATTAAGGCTGTCAGCAGAATGTGTAAACACCATTTCTAGCTTTTTACATTGGTCACTAAAGCATCCTTAAGTGCAGCTCAGAAATCTAGTCCTGCAAGACAAATCCCTCAATATATGACTGAATGATGGTCAGGGGCTTCTGTAAAAATGCTTTAATAACTTTGCACTTTACAGCAGTAAGTCAGTTCTCTTGTATTTGAGTCACAGTGATTGACCATCTCTATGCAGGTAGTCCACTGA
The DNA here is from genome assembly GCA_013397075.1 of Rhabdornis inornatus. Taxonomy (NCBI): domain Eukaryota; kingdom Metazoa; phylum Chordata; class Aves; order Passeriformes; family Rhabdornithidae; genus Rhabdornis; species Rhabdornis inornatus. The sequence continues at coordinate 360,379 of VWZS01005050.1, forward strand.
CATATGAGTGCATTCACTTTAAACAACATCTACTTCTAAGTTAAGACTTAAATAATAACGTAATTATTTAAAGAAAAATGTAATTCTTCAGAAATTATAATACAACTGCAACAGTTACCTTACCAGGCCCTGCTGATTGTGCATATTGATGGCTTTCTACATTCTACAGCTTCTCACACTGCAAAGAAGAATCTGCAAAGTTCCCAAAAATTTTGTGGAATACACTGTTTTATAGTAAAGGAAAGATATGCTAATATAAGAAAAGACTCTGATTTCTCACATTAATTTTATATTTTTTGAAGGAAAGAACTAGGACAGTAGGAAATTGTCTCTTCACAGTTCTCTTAAATGCTGAATGTTACAGGCCTTTGCCTTGTTTTAATGTTGTTGTTTGGGGTTATTTGTTTTGTTTTGTTTTTTAATTCTTCATCACCTGGAAGGAAGTCCTTCAGTGAATTCTAAGTCTGTTTAAGGAAAATCATTATCTGATGGCCCGCCTTACTGTCTTGGCAGGGCTAGGCTGGTGCCTTGTCATAGGTGCACAGCTGAAAATGATGAATAAAATAACAAATAGATCACTTTATCTAAATAAGTTATGGAAAGAGCTTATGATAAAGATATGGTTTTTGCAGGTCTTGAAGGAAAAAAAATATAATGCCCTGTAAAAGACCCCAAATAACTGTATCAATTCTGTTACACATTTTTCACGTTTTATATCAATTTCATTTTGTCTTTAGAAAGCCTAAAATTTTAAAAGCTTGTCCTGCATAATGCATTGACATAGCAAAGCTGTGAACATGAAATACTGGTTTAAAATTCCAGTATATTAATATGAATACTGTCTTTACCAATAAAATAATTTTTCAAAACAAGGGTGCATTTCAGAAGTAACAGTGTCAGGTGAGGTACTTTATCTTCTCTCTGTGCCTACCCCTGTGTACTTCATCCATTACAGTAGTATTTTGGATCCAGTCGTATTCTAAGGGGAGAAAACAGACCTGCCTTTATAAAAAGAACAAGTTTTTCACATCTTTTTCTTGGATTGGACCAATTCCTCACTCTTGTTCATATGTGTTGAAAAGATAGCAGATATGTGAGATGTAGCAGCAATAAGTAGCCTGTTGTAGAACCTCCTAAAAGTTCCTGATGGTTTGAAAAAAGCCTTATTATACTTGAAAATGCAAATAATTTTGTCCTGTGAAAGAGCATTAGAAAAGTATACAACAAAAACTATTGTATGTGAGTAAAATGCTTTTACCTAGGCATATTTGTTTTTACTTTTATGCTGGTCTCCACCATGATAAAATACTCTCATGGTTAGGAAAATAAAGAATTTAATTTCCTTCCATTAAAAATCTAGAAAAGAGTTGGTTATTCTAAATTTGTGTGATGATGTTTTCTACTTGTGCACTTGATTGAACAGATCTTCAGCATTTTTAGTGGGTTTTTAGAGGAGTAAAGTAGAATAGGAAGGTTGAATGTTTGGCAGGGTCATGTTGCTGTCCTTAAAGTATCAACAGAATTTAGGTGGAAAATTGCAGAAGAAGAGATCAAAAGAAAAGTGTGATTGATGCAGACAAAAATAGTCTGTGGAAAAATATCAGAAAATTATATTCATTTTACCGAAGTTGTTCTCATAAAAGGTGAAAAGAGAATAAATTTCTTAGCTTTTAAGTTCTTCACAGTTCTATGGAAAATGTAAAACCTCACATCAGAGAGATCCCTGAAGTCTCATGAAATCTCATTCTCTATCTGATGAAAAGTGTATTTTGGAACATCTGACTTTAAAAGAGTTCCATGAGAGAGAAATCACTGTGCTAGGGTCACATTTTCACTTTAATCCTAATTTTCTTTTAACCTAAGATTTGACATTAAATATAATTAAACTTGAAAGCCTCTTTTGAGAGGAAATATTTAAATCTGAAACTATTGAAACTGGATACATCTAGAGTGGTGGAAGCCTCCCATCCCTTTTTTGCTTTGAGGAAACAAAATTTAAAAAAAACTACCAACCAGACAACAATAATAACTAATAACCAACACACAAGCAACTCCCCCCACCCACAACAAACAGAAACCAGAAAACTCAATAACCCCAAATTTGTGAGGTTTTCTGGTTTGAGCCATTGCTTCAGGTTAACTTGTAGCACTTTCTGCAAACTTTGATGAACCGTTCTGTATAAAAATTCTTTCAAGGAGGCCTACTAAAGATTAATTGAGAGAAAACAAGGTTTCTGAAAATTGCTGATATTAATTTTTTCAAGTGAAGCTGCCTTGGCTTTTGCTTCTGTGCTATACAGCCACTTAGCTTAGAACCCGCTTCTCTTGCCACTCTGCCCATCATCAATGTTTAAAAATGCAACTCTGGGATCAGATCCTCGAGCAAGCTTTGTAGAACTCTGGCCTTTGTGTTTAGCAAAAGAGAAACGAGGAATAGCTGATGATGGGATGGTGGGTGTCCCTTGTTCTGCATGTGCTGTCAACCCAAGTTGAGTAGTGTATCTTGTATTGGGGGTGTTGACTTTGTCAGCTGCCTACTCACGTGCAGTGGTCTTCCCCATCATCCACCTTTGTAGTTAATTTTGGCATGTGGCTTTTGTGTTTTGGTAGAAAATGTGCAGTGAAGTCCTGCATAAATGAAACAAGGAAAATAGCACTTGAAAAATACTGTTTTGAGCAAACGCCAATGCTTACAACTGTCATCGTTAAACAACTTTCAAGAAAAGATGAATCCTGAAGTCATCTGGGAGTCAAAAGATCTGTAAAGTAGCCTTTGCAGTAAAATAACTGCAAATGAAGTATCTGAGCAAATATCATTGCAGTGGTTGCAAGAGAACGTGTATCCACCTCTTGCTGGATGGTGATGATGTAGAACAGGCTCTTTTGTTATTGTTGTTTTAAAAGTATGCTTTAAACAGCAGTGAAACTGTATTTTGAATAAGGAACATTCAGTTTTAACTTCTTCAGTGATTATCTTTTGACTTCCCTATTTTTTTTTCCTAGAGATCTTTATGGTATGGCAAAATCTTTCATCAGCCGATGGTATAATGGACTACCAGTTGGATGATATACAGTCATCTGAAACATGATATATAGTTCTCCTCTTCCGTGTCCCTGGTGAGTTTGCTTCTGCTTAACATACATATTAAATGTTTCAGAGAAGGAACTGGAAGTTTTCAGTGACCACATTGGATGTTGTTCACATTGTTTTCACGTGGATTTACCTAGAGTTGCCAATTTACTGACTACACTAAACCCATTATTTTTTCGTAAGCTGTTTGAAAATGTTTTAAAAACCTAAGTTCAGAAATAACTGTGTAGAACTTTTCTATTTTTGGATTATTTTAGAGCTGTGCAAAAATCCTGAATACACAACTTGAAATGTTCTTTCTCTTCAGCTTGGAAACATCTTCACCTTCATTTACTGTTTCTAGTTCAGATTAGATTCCAACCAAATGTTTTTTTTGGTCAGACATGTACCACAATGTATTTAAGAATAAGATAATTGTAACTGTGTTACAGATATACTTTAAAACACAAGCAAAAAAAATTAATTGGATTAAATATTTAGAAATAATTTTTCAGTCTTATTTTTGCAGTGTTTCTCTGTTTTGTGCCTACAGTTAATCTGATTATAATATCTGTGAACACTGTTAAGTATTGTATAATCAATAATATTGAAAGCAAGGCTCCTCATATTATAACTGAATTATTGCTTCTGTGTCCAGACATACAATAATGAGATCCAAAGTACTCGTCGTTCATTTGGCTAAACACATTGACAAACCAAATTTGGGGATCAGAATGTTCCACTGACTACTCCTTAACATACCAGAAATTGCAGCCCAGTCTCCTCTCCAAAAATCAGGTTAAGCAACTGAGGTTAAAACCTTCACTCTCTCACTCTTCTCCTTGTTGAGGGTTTAGGTTTGGTTCTTATGCCAGAGTTTGGTTATGAATGATCTTGAATTTTCTGGAGTAGTTGCTTAGCCACTGTTAAAATTTGCCTGTAAATATTTGTTACCCTAAGTTTCTGTCTAGTGTTTGGGTTAGAAAAGATGTGATAGGAAAGGTATCTTTCCTTTTCTGCTCCAGATTCCAGAGTTCTTAGAAGGATGCAGAAGTAGTGAAAAAAGTAAAGAGAATAGAGGAGGCAAATGTTAACTTGCCTTATGCCATAAGGCATTTAGCCAAAGCTGTTCTTACTATATGCTTAATTGCTGTAATGAACTAAGATTAAAAAAATGCAGTCTAGAGGTGTGTTTGCACTTGGTAATAGAAAGATGTGTTTAAATATCCCATATAAGTGGATAGAGGTGTTCAGCAGCAAAACTGGTTACTATTATTTTGGTGAAAATGAGTGTTTACACAGAGAAATGGACAGCCATGTTAGCACATTTTCTCATCCTGTGGTGGGCATTTCCTGCCTGCTTCTCTATTACCAACTTCAGCTGGCATTTAATTTCAAATTTTATGTCTCCCAGGTAGTAACTATACAACTCTGAAACCAGGGAGCCAGATAAATAGCAAAAATTGCTATTGCTTGTTTCCTCCTGCAAATTTTGAGGGGGCAAACCTGGTATTGTTTGACGGGTTATCCAGCACCTCTTGGTTCCGTGAATCATTGCCCTGGGTATTTATTGAGTTCTGCATCATTCTCTAACCAAGCTTTGTATTTGCCAAATTAGTAGATTTGCTTCAAAGACTTGATCTTTTCTTTTCTCCTTTTCCTTACCAGCGATGTGCCATACATTTCTGAGCCTCTTTATACATCCTGAGTGTGCAGTGATTCATCATTAAATCAGGGCTTTGTGCCAAGTCTCATTGAAGACCTAACTTCTTTAAACAGAGAAAACTGTCTATCCCATATGTGTAAATACTGCAGGATTATGTCTCCTTTTGCAGATGTCTGCTACAGTACATTTGACTGCCATTTTACTGCATTTATTCCCTGTGTCCACAAGCAGGAGAACAAAATCTATTCCAATCCACAGTATTTCCCTTGAGGCCAGACTTAAAAAAAAAAGGTGTGATGACATCTTCAATTGTTTAAGAAATGCCATTAAAACCACTGCATTGGCATTCTTGTTAGAATTACTCTTCTTTGTAGTCAAAATCTTCAAGCAAAGAGGATGTACTATGTGTAACGGCATCTTCATGCTCCTTTTACTTCTGTATCCACTCAAGGCTTGCAGGCTCTCAAATGGCCAGTGAGTCACTCCACTGCTTCTTTCTAACCAGAGGAAAGCTAGGGTGAGCATCAGGAAGTACGCCGAATTTGATGAGTGAAGCTTACTTATCCTCTAGACATCATTCTGCAAGCTACCATGGTAAGGGTAGAGAATCCTCTAGGTTTCACATCCTGTGTGATGGCATTCAAACCATACAAGAGAGGAAACAATATTAAAGCAGTAGTATATATTTAAAATCTGTAAAGTAACAATGATAATAATGTTTCTTGTTTGTTCCCAAATCCTACGCCCCATTACATAGACCAGGGAAACATATTACATGTGTGTTAAAAATATTAAGTCAGGCTTTTAGAGGACACAGTGGGATTTGAGAACTTGTGTGAAAAGGAAATAGAATCTCTTATAAGGAAGAAGGACTTTAAATGCAAAACTGTATATCAGCCTGTAGTTGAGTGCCTTCTGATCTTCATTCTGCTTTAGACAAACTGATATCAACTTTGGTAGGGGTTTTTTGGTTTCTGGAAAGCACTGGGTTTTAAAAAATCCTGGTGAACCAAGCAACAAAAACCAAACCAACAATAAAAGAGCCAAACAACAATAAAAAGTGTAGATCTTAATTGTCTGCTATAAATTGAGAAAATTCATATGGTATTTTAATATTGAAAGGATTTTCTTTTTTTAAGATATTCAATATGCAAAGTCAGCACATGATGAAAAAGAAGGCATAGAGAACAGAAGCCAGGTGCTATTTGGGAGATGTTTAATGTAACTGAAAAGAGAATTTATAAAACATTAAAGGTCACGACATCTACAAACAAGTGTTTCAGGCTGTATGTTAAGTCATAAGAATAACAAAGGAATTTTTAATATAGAATTGCCTTCATTTACTTGGAAGACTGAATAATTCTAGAAAGTTCAATTTTAAAAATCATAGCAGGTATTCTTAATATTTACTAGCTGTATTTTCTGAGTGTTATATATTTTAGATAACTACTTGAAGAAACAATAGCAGCTGCTGCTAAATAAGATTACCATTCTTACCTGACTTAAAAAAAAAAGGGAATAAGGAAAAAAAGGCAATGAGAAGAAAACATGGGAAAAGTCTAGCCCTATATCTCAATTTCTCAATCCAAAACAATCTGTCAAAAATCATGTACTAAAACCTCCTCTACCATCACTGAATGATGGAAGCTTGCATTTTTGTCTGGTTCTGCTTCTGAACTCTTATTTCAGCTTCTCTGTGCTGGAGGTTTCCCACAGCACAAATTTACACATAGTTTTTCTCACAGTTTACAGATAGTGTTGTTACTGAAGTGCTGCTTTTTAAATGAAAATCATCATTAGTAAGTATTAAAACCAGTTTTTATTATTTCCATTGCTTTCTGCGTATTGTAGAAATATTCAGGGTTCTCTACACTGCTATTGATTTTGCTTAGAGCATTGCTCCATCAGAGTTCACACAAGTGGATTGAGTGAACCTGGGTCCATCTGTGCCACCTGCTAGTCTGGCTGTCCAAACACATCACGGGCTTTGTTTGGATGAAAGAGTAAGTGGCACGGCAGGTACACTGAAAAAAATCAAAATGAAGCATATATTATTTATTAAAGTAATCCCAACCCTACTGAGATATATCCTGAACTGAGGTTCCTGCAGCTAATAGAAACAAAGAAATAATGTTAGCATTTGTCTTGAAAACTTCTGGTTTGGGTGAATTTAAACTCGTGTTGCTTCAGTACATTCGAATAAAGTAAGAACTCCCCTTTGCTCTTGTTTTCCTATGCCTTTATGTACTTAATTTTCAAGCTGATGTTGTGATACTGAAGGACTGCACTATGTCAAGGGTCTTGAATAAATTATGTCATAGAGGCTTTGAAAGCTACTGAGAAACTGGCCTCAAGGCTAGGTATTGGTTAAAGAAAGGCCTGGTAAGTGAAGAGGCATTGCTGCTGATGTGCTTTGTTCTAACGATTTTCTATTAGTAGGGAGTCTTGATTAATGATTCTCTATCAGCATGTCCTGATTAATGAACTAGTCAATGAATCATTGTGTCATTTTATTTTCTCTTAAAGAGCATCCTTCTATTGTGAGTGTGACAGGAATTGGCTTTAAATGAACTGCTGCTAGCAATTTCTTTATCTGAATGGAGAAAATATTTTCATCTTCTAAAGTTTTGGCTGGGTTTAAAGCTTTCTTCGAATTCATGAATTATTTGTAATAAGTAACTACTTCTGTGAGAGTTTTGCATTTAAAAAACATAGCAGGTTTTTTAAACTGCTTGGAATCAGAAGAGGTTCTGTGGTAATCATACTGTTGGGTTTAAATTTTATACTCTTTTAAATGTAGCAGGCTGTTAAAGAAAAAGCTGGGTTTAAAGCTTGAGCAAGCTTGCTTGAAAATATATTCAATGTATTAATATTTCATTTTTAGCTTTTCTACTGTGCTACTGTTAAAAAGCAAGAGCAGCCATTTTCTACAAAAGACTAAGAGCTTTCAAGTTTTGTTAGGATAAAAAAAACCTGACAAGCAAACACTAGTAAACTGATTATATATTTTTTGTTAGAATATTAATCTAGTTTGTTGTGGTTTGTTTTTTTCCTTATTAAAAACAATACAAGAATATATTGAGTGCTTAAGATCTGTTTGGGTTTGTTTGTTTGTTTTTTAAATAGTCCTGCTGTGAAGGTAATGTTTCCAGTGGATAACCAAGATGTAGTACAGAACTTGCAGAACTATCCAACATGTTTGATAGGGGAGGATCCTGGAAAGCTGGAAGTGTTTAAGTGATGGGCGATCAAGCAGAGCTGTATTGGCAATGAACTGCTTGTGGTGCCCAGGAAGCACTGCCTCCTCTCCTCAAAGTTAAACCTTGTGGAACTGCATGATTAGTGCAACTAACTCGGTGAGATACCATTTTGAAGGGAGAGGTGGCTTATTTTAGACAATCTGTAATGGAGTTCACTGGTTTGTGGATGCAGCAGCTGCATCCTCACCGCTTCTCTTGGGTTCTTCTTGGTGGCAACAGATGAGTTCTGAGGATTCACCAAAGAATTTTGCTTACTTCAGCCTCTGTAAGTGCTAAGCAAATCTGCTCCAGATGTTCTTTGCTGTTTCTCAGGGTGGCTGGGCTGTCAGGAGGAGACACATGGTGTCACTGCACAGTGTGTCACCTCTCATGCCTGCTTGCGCTACTGACTTGCACAGCAGCCAGGTTTGCAGTTTAATCAATTACACAGTTTTAATTCTGGATACCTAGCTTGAGAAGATATGCTAATTGCTTACTAGAAGAGTTGAGGACCTACAAATTAACTGGGATTAATCACCCAAAAATATGCCTAGAAAGTGGAACTTTGTTTCTTCTAAAGACAAACTAAATATACACATCTCCTGTATGGTGGACATTGACTGTTGGAATCAGGTAATGCTTTCAATATCCCTGGGAAACATGAGTTTGATAATTCCTAGGTTTGTCACAGAAGTTATTCAATAGGGATTTCTGGGGCAAAAAAAAGAGATATGATGCTTAAAGAAATCAGTAATTTTTTTCTTTATTCTTTCATATATGACAGGTAGAGTTCCTTTCTGAAGGCTTATTATTTTGAAGCTTTGTGTTATATAAATATAGATATTGGAAATACTTTTTTATATAGGCATAATTCTAAAATTAATAATATGATAATGAGATATTTAAAATTATATGTCCAGGACCAATGCCCATCTGGATGAGGGCAGATGTGGTTTCTGCCTTTGCCAAGGCTCCTGCCCATCCCTTCCACACCTGGTCCCTACTCATGCTAGGGGTTATTCTGTGAAATAAACCCACCTTGGCACCTGGGGTAGGACATGAGGTTTTTGTTGGCTTAAACCTCAAGAGTGCAAACATCTTCCCAGCTAGAGACACTGCCATGAGCTACGTCAGCACTCCCCCTAATTTATTGTCAGTTGTTGCCTCTTGTGCAATCAGGTCACCAATGAAGTTATTGAAAGATATAGGCTGCTGAAATTTGCCTTTACAATGAGGTAAGAATTAATTTTTCATTTTTTTCTTAATTATTATCAATATATCAGTGTTGTTGTATAGTTTACCTAATAGCAGAGAATAGTTATAAGTGCATGTACCCAAATTAAGCATAATATCTTAAGAATTATGTGAAAAGTCCGTTTGCAAAGCACAGTGTGGAAAATGGGTAATAATCACTGCAGTTCTGTGATTTCCAACTGCTCAAATGCATATGGTGTCTGTATCTCCTCTTACTAATTATTCCTGTAGCCAGCATCAGCGATAGCAAAAATGGTGGAAAGAGGAAACTGGTAGAAAAGATAAAGCTTCTGATAAGCAATTCATATTTCTCATGTCAGGGAAACGAAATCTAGGCATTCAAAAACTAATTAAGTGCTTGAGGAGGAGAGGAATGAGATTCATACGTTTAATTCATGTTGTTACAACAGGCATCCACAGTTCAATTTTGAATTCATTGCTTTGAGATGAGGGTTGCATTACATCTGAGCAAATTTATTCAGAAATTTGTGAGGCTCAAGGTTCGTTTTTTTTTTTTTCTTTTTTCTTTTAATGTTGTCAAATAATTTTCATCATCTAGATATTGACAATTTGTTAGCTTGGATAGAATTATCTAAATGAGATCAAAACTGTATCAGTGCAGATTTCCACAAGTATGTCAGTCATACTTTCTGATAGAATTACTAATTTTTGTAGATAATAATCTTTTCAGACTCACTGGTTTCAGTGAAATACCCTTTGATATCCTTTTTTACCAGAAAATTAAAGTTGGCATAAACCAACTCAACTCCTGATAACTTTAAGAAATATCTTTTGTGGTGTTGCTTTTGACAAAAGCATTTTAGTATCCTTCTCTGCTTTTTGTAAAACTATGTAATACTTTCTCTTATTAGCTTTCCTCTCATTTTGTTTCTCTTTGTATTATATAACCTTCAGCTTTATATAAGCATGTCTTCTAACTGTATTTTATGTGAATTGAGTGCATTTGATAGCAGTTTATAGCTACTAATTTGGGCTATACATTTCTGTGTGTAAGCATTTCTCTTGGGAAAGTTTAACTTTTCCTGCTACATCATTTGCTTAAATGAGGCAGTAAATAGATTTAGTATCAAAAGTCGGTCTTTTCCATGCTAATATGGAAACAATTTCAATACTTCAGAATACTGATTTTGAATCCTTGGTACCAATGTCTTGGTGAGACACGACATTCATTATTCTAAGAATTAACATATGCTGTTATATCTTACTTTCATTTCCTGTATGCATTTTTAGTGTGCTGTGTATGTATATATATAAATGTGCATAAATATAAAAGAGGCAATGATAGTTTAAATTATACAGAGGCACTTTAAAAAAGTTGTTTTGGTGGGACAAAAAAAAAGGAGAAGGTCAAACTTGGAAGATAATCTTTCATTTAAAATTATGGGGGTTTTTTCTTCTTAATTGCTCGCTTTATCTGAAATTGAAGCCATTACTGTGTGTCTCTTATTATTCAGTTCTTTATAATAAAGGTAGGATTTACCTGGTGTTTCTAAAGTTGTCCATGGGGAGAGGCAGGCAACTTATGAAGGCAATTCTTGTACTATATTTGTCTTAGATACTTATCATCGAAGGGTATATATTACTCTCTGGGTAATTGTCTGTGCATGCAATATTCTTATTTCTTATTTTAAAAAACAAGGCCAAGATAAGCCTGAAGAACCCAATGCTTCCTATAGTTCATTTTATTTTGTTGGAGCTGCAGTAATTGCATCTCTGGAGCAACCACACTTGTTTAAATGGATTGTACATTTTAGGTATTCAAGAGGTGTCTCAAAATTACAGGAACTCAATGGTTTGACATTCACAGAAACAAAACACTTTCCATTTTGCATGCTACCTGATGCATTTTTAATATATAGACAGAATGTTAACTTTATTAAAATGAGGAGTTTGTTTAAATAAATTTTAAAAATCATGAGAAGCAAGAATTTTTGAACCATTTTCTACTTGTTACTGGAAAATGTTTATTCATATGTAGTAGACAGTCTTCATTTCCTCTCAGTGAAATGGATGTTTTGGTGCTCTGTTAAATAGTCATTGTTTCAGCAGAGCAACATGGGCATTTTAGTCGTGCGGAAATTATTTCCCATCGGAGAATACATATAGCTCTTTTCAGGATTTAATACTTACAGCCCAAGTCCTAACTTCAGCCAAGTGAAGTTAATGGCCTGACTCCATTATGCAAGACTTTCTTGTGTAGTTCTAATTAATCAATGCCATGCTTTAAGGCTGAAACGTTTTGAGTGAGAGATAATACTATGATTTAATTTAACTACTTGTACTAATAAAACAAACTGTGTCAATTCGGGTTATCAACCAGATTTGAGCTTACATCTGGTGTTATAACCTTTTTATAATAATTTCAATTATATAGTCTCTCATTCTCTTAATTCTTCCTCTAAGCTGTTCTGTTTCTTGGCTGCGGTGAGCAGCTTCTGTGTCCCCTCCTCCAGGTGGCTTTGCTTCAAATGCCTGGAAAAAATTATTCTGCTTAGAAATAGGTAACACCACAAGTATTTAAAATATCTCGTGGTCTACCTTTTCCTAACTGAAAGATTGTTGATTTTGTGTTTGCAACATTAGGAAAAGGAGAGGTAGTTTTTTATGTTAGGGAAATAATTTTATTGCTTTATGTGTTGCCCAACTACATAGCTATGAAAGAGTGGCTGAAGGCTTTTGAGAAGAGAGGATTTGTGGGTGTTATTGTACTTAGGGGAGAGGAAGTGAAGGACCTGCCTCAAAGTGATAAATCCTGTGAGAATTGAGGCATCAAACTTTCCAACAACAGCCTGAAGCAAAACATCTACAGCAGGTGACAGCAATGAGTCTTAAAAGATCAGATTAAATGAATTCAGGTGTTGGTGTTAGAAAATCTGGTCTCTAAAGCATAATTTTGTTACTATGGAAAGTTATTCTTGCCAAAAGAGATTTGGAGGTAGTTTAAATTGCAGTGCAAGTCAGCTTTATGTTGACTCCAAGCAAGGCCATAAAACAATCATGTGCAGGATTTAGTTCTGAATGTGAGTCAGCTATGGAGCAGGAATACTCATAGAATTTCTTTTGTTTGGCAAATACACATACTTGAGCTGATTCAATTTTCGCCATATTTGTTGCAGTTCTAATACAGATTTTTAAAACCAGAAGAACTAGAGCCTGTGGAGAAATTATTCACAAGGGGTGACTTAATTTCTGTATTTAGGATGGACAAGGTCACTGCACATGAGGTGACATCATCCAGTGCTCCCAGTCTTTTGTGGGTGACACAGGTAGAAGAAAAAAGGTGCATGTAACTGCAGGGCTACCATGGGAAGGCTGTATGTATCCTCTGCTCTTACATAAATGTCTGTGATCCTGAGCAGGTTATAACAGCTAATTCCACTGTTCACAAAGAGTCATTGTTATTTCCGAGGATAAATAAGGCTGTCGTATTACCATCACCTCAGTGAGTATTATGAGACTGCTAACATTGACTTCCCCCTCTATTTGGTTAAAGAAAGATATAAACCTTGCTTGTAAACTGTTTTATGCAGCTGCTTTTATACCACATTTCTGTGAGCCATATCATTGTTTACAGAGTTTTTGATTATGTTTGACTTTTATTTTTGCTCCCAGTGTTCTATGCATTTTGGATTGAATTCATGATGATACAGTGTGTGATTACTGATAAGCTCCTAACTATTTGAAGGGCTGAAATAAACCTCTTTTACTTTTCATCTCCTTTTCCTCTCCCTTTACTTAAATTTGTCATGTAGGAAAAGAAAGTCAGAGCAAGACACATGTTCATGTGCAAATTTGTCATTATCTGGTTATTCTGCTGCAAAGAATGCTTTAGTTCGAATGTGTTGATACAACGCACTTAAAAAGCTGCCTGTACTTGGTCTGGAATAAATTATTGGAAGAATTTATCACTTCTCACACTTGATGAACTATAGAGCTATCTTAGTAAAGATAGCAACCTTAAGGTTTCATTTTCCTGATGTGATAGGTGAAAAATCAACTAAGAAATGTTTTACTGATTGACCATTCCAGCCAGGAGCAGCATTGGATCACCAGACTGGAGAAGAGCTCATTCCAAGCCGCGGCTGAATGTGCTAGCCATTTCCCTCCTCCCCTGTGTCTGAGCCCCAGGCAGCACAGAGGTCACTATCTCCCAGCAACATTTTGCCCATCTCTACCCATTCTTAGGAACTATGAGTTTCCAGGAAGTTTTTGAAAGCTGAGGTTTTTGTAAGTTTCCCATGTCCATGTTAATTTTTTGCAGTGTCCCAAAATAATGTTAAATTCTGTGAATGCTTTTTTCACCGCAGTAGCTAAATCCACCCTGGTTTCCATTAAATTAAGTGTAAAACTGAGTTGTTTTTCCCAGAGAGGGTTGTTGTCTTATGTCAGTTAAAACCAATAAACCATCACTTTTACCCCCACCCATTGGGGGTTTTGGTGGGGATTCCAGTGTAATGAATCCCCATTATCCATGATTAACAGATACAGTGTGAATCTTCATCTGCCACCCAGATTGTGTGAGGAATTGCACCAAGCATAGGAAGTAAGAGCTTCAAAGTGCCTCTATTTTGGAAAACGAATGTTGCTTCCTAATATGTGAGCACCTCTCTGTTGGTACTTCGTTTCAGAGATCATACTTCCCTGACTCCACTGAGAGGAAAGAATTTGCTGTGCCCTGGCGCATGCTGGATAGGAAAAGGCTGTCATTTCAGAGGTTCTCAAGGTGCAGGAAAATTGAAGGAACAGGCATCTGAGGAAACAAAAGGCAAAGATAAAACAAGGCTAGGCATGGTGAAACTAGCTGTCCAGCAGAAGCTGACATTAAGGTTCCAAAGGCAAGCCCCATGGCATAGCATCACTGTATGACTTCAGGACTTGTGAACTGTTCAAGAGTGAAAAAAATGAAGCTAAGAAAATTATTTAAAAGATAGAGAAGATGACCTTTTCAAGAGATTACTTCTGTGATATTCACAGAATGTTTGTCAGAGCTCTTTTGTAGCATCTTAAAGTTTGGCAGATCCCTGAGATCTGGGGAAAACAAGGGTCTGGCTGAGATAAGTAATAAACTAGCATTATGTCTATTTGTCTGTGTATGTTTTCACTACGGTTGTGAGGCTTGCTCTCTAGTTATGGAGTATATGGATACCTTAAAATATATAATCCAGGAAAAGAGTTGGTGAGATTAATTTTAAACATCTGTGACAGTGGATAAAACATGCAAATCAGTTTAGTAGCTACTTTGTGTGCTCTTGTACATACTGGAGGTATAAATAGAGCAGAAATCAGGAATAATGGAAGGAGGGGTGTGCTTCTTTGGAAATCTTTCTTAGAAAGTAGGTCAAGCAGCTTCTGTCACTGTGATGCTTTGTTTATGAAGGAAAGGACAAAATGAAAATAATTTACTAGCAATGCTTGAGAACTGTCACTGTCTAGTCCTCGATGGAGTGCAGATAACAATAAGTGAGTGGTGTGTTAGGGTATAAGTTAAATTAACTGTATTAATTAGCTGTCTGAGTTCTCTAGTGTTTTTCCTGCTGTGAGTCTTTTCTAGACACATCTTATGGGTCATATGAAATAGAACAAAGCAGTTGACTCTACTGTATATATATTTCCTTATCTCTAGTTTATAACTACTTGCTCAAACTGCTCTGATTAACTCTGCTTGGTTAATCTGGTATAGAATGATGGTAGTTGTCTTAACTTCTTTGTGCTTCACTGCAGAGACTTTATCACTTATTTTAGTTTGAAAAGGAAAAGTAAAAGTATGTGGACTAATATCAACTGGTAAGGGGGATGTGCAGAGGGGATGCTGTCCAGACTTAGCTCTGCTGTCCAGGACAGCTCCTGTGCCCCTGTTTGCCAGGAGCTTTAAGGCATAATTGCTTGTGTCCCTCGCTCCTGAGCTCATTCAGTGCTAACAGCAGAGTACTTGAAGTATTTTTTGTAAGTCTGATTGGGCTTGGGTTTCTTTCCTGTTTGTATTTAGTTAAGATTGAATTGATGACCAAGTGAGGTTTACGGTGGGCTTCAATATGAATAGAAAGTCACTATTCTTTTTTTTTGCTTATTTGATGGCTGTCTTCAATATTTACTTAGTTCTGACTTGATCAAGTCTTTGCTTTATCTTTGATTTTGTACGGAATGAGATAGAAGGTTGTGGTTTTTTCCTTACTTATTTATGTATCTAAACTGGTTATTGCTTTTGTTTCCCACTAATTGTTTTTCCAAACTGTTTTCGCTTTTATTGAGGTGCTGGTTTAAGGTGGGTTTGTTGGTTTTTTTTGGTTTGGCTTTTTTTTTCCTTCATGAAGACCAATACTCATTAAAAGGAAGAGTAATTTTATAAATTATATATAAATGTAGTTTAGGAATTAGAAGAGAATCTCTTAATCATTAGTGAATTTGAACTATGCAGCAACCTCTACATATAGGTTACTTTCAATATAAATAATTAATTTATTAAATGAGTCATATGACCCTTTGCTGCTGAGCACCTCAGTATCTGAAGGTCACCTTGCTTGATCTCTATATGTACCATCAGTGGTTCACAAGTGGCTTTTAAGAATGTACCTGCTTCAGTAATTTCTCAGAGCCCAGTGAGACATGATGACATAGCAGTGTAACAGGACAGATTCATTGTCAGCCAAATCAAATCATGTCATAAGGACAGCATTATTTATCCATGCAGGATCCCCCTTAAAACAAGCAAATATAGAACTTCCCAGCTGCTGCTCTTCTACAGAGCAGCCTCTGGCATCAGGAAAAGCAGAATGGATAGTGTGGTGTCTCAAACTAAGTGTTTTTCTACAGGCTGTCAGGATTTAGTAATCTAATATGTTGTGTTGATGAGAACTGATAGAGTTAAGCACTACGAGGTAGAGCCTAGAAAAGAGTCATAAACAGAGGTCTCACAGGACTGGGCAAGTCTATTGAAATCATTCTTCTGAACAGTGTGTACCACAGCTGCCACAGAGGCAGAAATGGCTGGCAATGTTTCAGCACCTGAAAGTCATTTCAAGTGTCTTGGCACCAAAAAAAAGTTGGATGTTAAAAAGGTAGATGTTAAAATATTAAAAAAAAAAAAAAAATTACAGGTTTTAAGTGTTTTGCATCTGACAACAGTCTTTCACTGAAGGGTTGTTAAATGTTGGAACAGCTGCCCAGGGAAGTGGTGAAGTCACCAGCCTTGGATGTATTTAAAACACATATAGATATGGCACTTAGAGGCATGGTATTGATGGACTTAGCAGTGCTGGGTTAGTGGCTGGAGTTAATGACCACAGAGGTCTTTTCCAAACTGAGCAATTCCTTAGAATCGGGGATGGTGGGTCTGTGTCCCTGGGCCCAGATAGCTGAGAGACACCCTGTGTCCCAAGGGCTGGCATGAACTGTTACCTGGAGCCTGCTTCTCAAGATCCTGTCCCACCTTTTCCTTTCAGCTGCAAGATTCTGTACAGATACCAGAGGTCTGTACAACCTGTGACTCAAATGCATGTTGTTTCATCCTATCATCAGGAAGCCCAAAGCCTTGAACCAAGTCTCTCAATCGCTGTTTCCCATCAAACCTGGTAAAACCAAGTGAGAATTTCATTGGGGAAAAAGGTGGGGATGTTGTATATACCAGCAGTTACTGAAAATTTAAAGTTTTTGTAATTAGACTTTTCCTTTCTTTCTAAAATTTTATTTTAGTTTTAATACAATGTTGTTGAAGAAACTAAGATGCTCTCTGCTGCAGTGGTGGAAGCATTACACTTTCATGTGCTGCAAAATCAAGCACAGAATGTTGTTGAACCCTTAGCTTAAAATTCCTATTCTCTAGTTTTAAAATGTTATTGATACAACAATTTGCTAAGATGTGTTAGCACTGCTTTACAGAGCTGTGACATTTTGCATTAGAAATACTGCTTGAAGCAGCGGGTTATTTGTTATCTCATCCCTCTAATATGATAACCAGTTCAGAGGTTGTCACTCAAGATGCAGATTACAATATGTAACAAAAATTATTTAAATTGTTTCTGATGTTTTTGAGCAAGAAATATAAAATATGCTAATATTAATTTGTGATCTCAAAATTAAAATCAGGTTTGTTTTCAAATAAAATTGATGCACTATGTAACATTCACATTCCAGAAAATATGGTCATAATAGTGTACAATAATAATTTTTCTTCTCATCTGAAAGGTGAGTAAAGATTTAGGTAGATAGGTAAAAGTGGTCTTGATGTCTTTTTTTATTTTTTTAATCCTATCCTCAAAGCACTAAGTCTACTGAAATTTTATGTAGTCTGTATATTAAACTTATTAAACTTTCTCTTTTTTTGTCTACAGCTTGACACTGGGTAATTATAACACTGAAATGTTAATAGCATATTCAGGGAATAATTAATGCAGTTCTATTGCTTATGTCAGTGGTGAAAAGGAAAGAAATTTGCCAGATCCTGGTAGTTGTTAAAAGGTGATGTAAACTTGAACAATTTTGTCAAGGGCGCACACATCCTTCATGGCTCAGAACCCGCAAGCTGGACTAGAAAACTGAGGATATGCTCCAGGTTTCAGTTTCTGCCTTTCTTTTTGGTTTTGGTCGCAGTGAATGATATTGCTGAACTTTGAATGCTCACAGTATTTTCTGCAAAACAATTTTCTCATGCTTGTCAAATTTGAAAGCATACCTGAGCCATGAGTGGGGCTGAGAGGCTTCTCTGACTCTATTAATGTGTTGTAGAACATCTTTCCTGATGTAGGGAAATAATTGCATTAGTTTTAAATAGCTTTGCTCATTTTTAATATAGCTTAACATTTGCAAGGCATAGTCTGGCCCTTTCCATACTGTGACTTTCTCTGTGAATTTTAGCAGAGCTGGTCATGTGTTTAAAATAAAACATGTGCCTAAGTGCTCTGGTGGCCAGGAGCCAGAGCACTCAACATGCTACAGGGCTGAGCCCTAAATGCATGCTGCTTTAATGTATAGTCCTCTCTAGCCCACGAAAAATCAGGATTAACTCTATAGGAAGTGTCACAGAAGTATGAGGAAAATATCTCACTGCCTGGAGGGTAGCTCAGGCTCCAAGCAAATGCAAGCAACAGAAGTAATACCAATGCTTTTTTAAGTTGTATTCAAATGAGGTGCATTTTGTGGCTAATGAATTGGTCAGTTAATTTTCTCATCACCGTGTTAGAGCTTGTTCCTGCTGCTGAACAATCTCTTATTATTTCACACGTTGTTGAAGATGGCATTAATTTAGCCTTCTTTCCTGTTATAAAGCTTTAAATGCCTTCACATTAATGTCTAATAAATGTAATTTGTGGTTTAATCTGTGCATTATTGCTGCTGAAGAGGCAGAGGGAGCAGGTGGGAGATTTCCATTCTCTGTCTTCTCTTCTTATTTACACCACAGAGACATCTCAGGATCCTTATCACTATAGCAGTTTGTGTGGGTTTTTTCCCGTGGTAATAGTGACATAAAGTGGGAAATACTTCAAACATGCATTTTGGCAAGTATTCTTTGGTAACTAAGTCTTCATAATTTCATTTCATGCATATTCTGTTTTTCTGTCAATATCTGTGAGGGAACTTTTCTTGTTTGGGAGATAGTTGAAAGATAACATTTTGAATTATTGTTAATAGCTTTCACTAGTATAAAACATGTTGTTTTGCTTTGGATGAGATACCAAGAGACAGAAGGGTGGTGTTAAGTAGAGTGCAGATAAAATTTTATTACTCACTGAACTTTTGGTAGCTGATTCTGTTTCTTAGTTGGGCAATCCATTCTTGGTCAGCTTTTATTTTTCTTTTCAGTTCAGCTAGTTTTACATAAATTGTTACACAGTGTACTGAAGAGGCTCTTCTGAACTGTTGCTTTCCAGAGGATATTTCTTTCCTCATGCCTGCCAATGCTGGCATGTTGGAACAGGGCTTTCAGCAGTCCAACTGGGCTGAACAATTTAGCCCCAGAGCTCAGGAATCTCCAGGGGCACATTTAAAACGCTGCACAAGCAAGATTCAGGAATTGTGTTTACTGTCAGTAAAGCATGGGAAAGGAGTAAGTGGATTTCCAGTCTCTTGGGGAGAATCTTTTGGCTTGTTGACAGAAAATGAAATTATGAACGTAGGACAAAAAATAAAATGGGGTGTATGGAACTAGTAAAGCTTAAAAATATGAAAGCCAAAATGTATAAGCAAAGGACTAATAGTGGGGCATGATTGGGGCTGGAAGTTGCAGAAGGCAACATGGGAGAGTGCCACAGCTCAATGTCTTCAGAGTTTGGGGTATTTTCTCAGAAAAACTCAGCAAAAACCCCCAAACAACCAGAAATACTGCAGTCTCAACCGTGGCAATGAAGAGATATAAATAAGACTAAAAAGATACTAGCAATTCAGAGTGATTTGCAAGAGTTCCCTGTAAAGCATGTGCAGCTGGTTTTTGTTCTATGTAGGGGACTATTTCCACCCCACATTTACTGTTCAGCCCTCAGCTGAACTTCCATACTGTCAAATATTTTGGTTTCTTAAAGTTCTGTTGGCTACTGTGGCTGATAGATTGTCCTGCTGCCTTCCAGCTAGTGTCAAGTGGCTCAACATGTCTTTATTCCCCCACCTATTAGTTATTTCCAAGGGAGTTTAATTGTGTGTTTCTAGTCAGAACATATGCTGGCATCTGCTAAGTGCAGAGTGCTTATGGTGAATGAAAATAAACAGAGCATACAGTTTGCCTCTTCAGACAGTGTAGATAGTGAAATAGCAACTGTTAAGACAGGTTTTGTGTGATGTTTTTCAACATTTTGTACTTTCCAAACATGCCTATTTCTCCACAGTAATTCTGAAGCCTATTGGCTGCCTTTTTCTTCATCTGCTCCCTTTTTCAGCAGAGATCAAATCCCTTCTTTCTACAGTTTTTTACTTATTTCAGTGAAAATAAAAAAAAAATGGGAAACGAATCAATGTATGTGAACTCCAGAGATCTTCTGAGAAAATTTTTATCTTAGAGTGTAAACAAAAATATTGGATGAAGAAAAGTTGTCAAAATGAAAAATAGGAGAAAGGTTCAAAAAGGTATTTATTAAACATTAAGCTCCTATGGATATGTGACTCATGTTTGCCAAAATCTACAGGTTAGGAGGTAAGAAATAAACACATTCCTGTGTCTAGGGAGATCTTATTGTACGTTGTTCAAGTAGTCCTTAGCAGATATTATTCTCAGTGTGAATAGAAGTTGGCATAGAGGTATGCAGAAAACAGCACAAGCTAATATTGTTATGCTCAGACCTTTGCGCTTCTCAGGGGTGAAAGAAAAAAGGAAGCAAAGGCTGCTCCATGGTGGAAAGGACTTCTGGAGGTACCTTCTTCAGTCCACTGCTCTAGGCAGAGTTAACGTCATAGTCTGACTGGGCTGTATCCCGAGTCTTGGCCCCTCATATTTTGAAAACATCCAAGGGTGGGGCCTCTCACTCTCCCTGGCTTCTGGCATTGCCTCTTGCTCCCTGGATGGATCCTTCTGGTCCCATCTCCAGGAGGAAGATGGGCAAGTTAGCTTCTGCCTGTGGAGGAGCATGTGAAACCTGTGAGATGGAGAGAAAGGACAGTACACCTCAGAGCTGACAGAACAAAAGTATTACTTTAAGATTTGAAAGCAAAATAGAAGATGAAATAAGCAGGTTTATTCCAACAGCAGGTGCTGTTTGATTAAAATCTGGAATGAGTACACTGATACCTTACTAGAAAGCAGTGCTTGCATATTTCAAAGGGGAAAAAAGTTTCATCTTCTATAATTATGATGAAGATTAAGGGATTTCTAACTAGTGAAATCTTAGCAGAATACCATAAATTGTGGTAAGGGCTGTTTTTCAAGATTGCAATAAAATATGCCTATGTAGAGCATAGCTCAATCTTCACTAGTTGTATGTCTCTGTTAAGTGGGTTATCACTGCCACAAGTCGAAAACTGGTCTCTGTCACAAGCCTTGGTAACCCGCTGTGATAAGATGGTTCTAAAATATCTTTATTTCTCACTGAAATACCCTCAAACACCCTACCCTACAAGATATTTCAGGATAGATGATACTGCAGTAGTGGTTTTACATAATATAAGAGAATAATAAGCTTTTTCATGGTTTATTGGTATTTATTCTTTGAATAGTCAATATCTATTACCATTAAATATATGTTATTAAGAAAGAGTAAGGTGATGCTTGTGGTATAAGTAATGCTACATAAGAATGATTAGGAACATTTCCAATTGCCTTCTTTTTATGGAGCATAATGACAGACTTCAAATGTGTTTTTACTGAGCGCCCTCTGAAGAAGCTCAGCATCCACAGAATAATGATGTCAGAAAGCAGGTTGTGTTTCCACTTATTCGCTCATGTCACTTTTCTCTTTTCTGAATTTGCTGTTAAGTCCTGCTAAATCATTCCATAACTCCATATATGCCTTAACCCATTCTGTCAAATCACTTGGGAGAGCATCTTGCTGAATTATCTGGAGCATTTCTGGGGTTTTCCTGGCTATAGCACGGAAGCATGCTGATCCCAGGGAGGGATGGGGTTGGTGACAAGGAAAGGCCTGTCCCTTTAAGGAAAGGGGGCTGGCTAGTTGATACCTCTCTTTGGTGATCACTGGTCAAAGCCTCCAGTTGTATGGGAGGAGATTATGATGCTGTATGGCCACCTAAGAGTGTGCTCATAGCCTTGGTCCCCTTTTGCCTGTAGTGGAAAGATTGCTCTGAGGTTGCTTGTGACTGGGGATTCTGGGAAGGGCATTTTGTTTCCTCTTTTCAGCAAATTGCACAATGAACTTTCTCCTGCACTCAGAACAATTTGTTCTGGAATGGTATGAGCAAGTGTTCCTCTGGTAGCCACCCATCCATCAGCACTAGCAGAAAGCAGTCTGGTAGCCTGACTTGCCAATAAGAGTTACAGAAATTTGTAAAGGGGCCTCATCATTGCTGCTTTGTGTCAGAGCACTCCACTCGGTTACAGTCATTCCACATCCAGCAGGGGCTATAGGCCTGATGCTTTTTCCTTATGGTAATTCTGGGTGATCTGTTCCCCTCCAGACTGAGGTCTTGTGACAGAAAAATCTTCTTTGTTTTGGAGCAGTACTAGAGATGCAATTGTGAGGAGATATTTCCATGAAGTTTGAGAGTCTGGTTGAATGTTAACCTTTGAGCAAGTGACTTTCTACTTGGTCAAGTCCTTGTGCTGCAGTTATTTTACAGAGCTTTATTTTTTTCTTTTGCTCAGTGAAACAGCACTAAAAATCTAAATCAAAAGTAACCTCTGTCCCAGCCGTCCATAAATAAAGAAATTTGCCATTTATAATATTGTTCCAGCAGCACAAAAGGGACAGATAACATTAAGTAGTGGTATTCAAAATTTCCTGTGTTTTCTGCAGGCTTCTGTGTTTTAATATATTTGATTCCTACTCCTCTCTGAAAATAACAGGCATAAATGTTTTCTCACAATGTATCAGCAGCTTATTCTAATTTCTGAATCCTTGGGATGTGTCCTCTACTAAGTGTTTGGGGGGAAGAAATAATTTTAATCATCTATGTAATATTTCTCATAATGTATCACTTCTAAGAGAGGCAAAATCTCTATTACAGAGATAGCTCTAATACCAGTTAGAGTTTAATAACACCTGGAATGAAACTCTTACCCTTCGATAAGTTACCTGTAAAAGTTCTGTATCCTAATTTGTCATTTTCTGCTGCAGAGATATTGATGAAGTGGCGAATCCTTATAAAGCCTTTTCATGGCATGCTATCTTTAATGAGAATCTTGCAGCTGGGATCAGGATAATATATTGTCTGTGACTAAGCATAATGGAAACTTCAGATTTGCTCAAGATCTTTGAATTCAAAGCTTTTAACTCTGTGTATGATTGTTACCTTAGTTGATTATAGACACGTGTGCGCATCCACATTCCACAGAACTGAGTTCATACATCATGCTTAAATTAGGTAGAGCAGAAGTTGGGCATCCAGCACAAAAAATGTCCCAATTCCTTGGTGAAGGATAGCTGAGAAATGGAGAGCTGAGGCAGTCCAAGTCTGCAAGGAGGCATGGCAGAACTCCAGCCTCATGCCTGAACTTTGCATTTGTGACAAGCAATGAAGAAAATAGCTCAGGCCTCTTACAGCTCGGAGTGTTACAGCAGAGAGGCTGTATAGGAAATGGTGGGAATCTGGGAACTAATTACAGGACCACTTCTGCAGTCTGCTCTGGGAAAAAAGTGGAGGAGGAGAGGTGCCACTACGCTTAGGTACAAGTAAAAAGAAGAAGGGAAGATGGAATACTCAGCTTGTTGAAATTCCTACAGATGCAAAGTCCTTGTCCTTGCAAACTGATTTGGGTATTAGAAAAACCCTCCATAATAGTTCTCAAAAAAAATTTTTGAGAAACTTAATAGACCGCTTCTATATAAAGCAAGAGAAAAACTGTTAGGGAGATGCAAAATTGTCATCCCAGGACAGAGAGGAAATATAGATACAACTCTGGCTTAAAATCCACTGTACTCTGAGACACGCTGGGCCAACCATGGTTTGTTGCCCATCCATGGGTCCCTTCACCTCCTGAGGCTCTGCAGCCACCTGCTTGAGGCAACCCTGCACTGCCCTGGGATGCCTGCTGCCTCTTATCCCCAAAGCCCTGGGGATGCCCTCAATCAGGAGCAGCTCAGCACAGCTGCTTGGTGTGATGTGCTGAAGGTATCAAGGGAGCCACATACAATAAAGGGACTCCTGGAGCCTGCTCTTCACATGCTCACAGCAGAAAACACTTGCTTCTTGCCTCTCCTACGTCTGAAGTGTTGGTCTGACGGGTACAAATGGTGCTCTCTCTCATGTTTTTCCATTCCTCACTTCTGCTTCAGTCCTTTCCATCAGTCAAAATCGTGCAACCATACACATAAAATAAACAGCAAACATTTGTCATTTAACTCCTGTGCAGTCTCTCTGCTCCATATTTTTTTAGATAATATTAGAAAGCAAATAACGTCTTCCATGCCAGATTTTCCTTTCTTTTTTTTTTTTTTTTTTTTTTTTTTTTTTTTTTTTGTAGTTGTGTGTATATGTGTGCAACTTTTCTTCCAAGCCTAGCTGTGATCTTCAGCAGGCGCTCTCTGGAATCCCAGAGATGAAAAGCCCATGCCAGGCATCCGAGCTCCATATCTGTCTTTCAGAAACAACTTCCGTGTAAAAGGTGCAGGGGCTTTTTCCTGTACTTACACCCCTTGCTCCTTGAGGCCTTTGCCTTTCGTGTCATTGAGATAATGAATTGATTTCTGGTGTCTGTTCAATTAATCCATGAACCTTGCCACTGTTGCAGTGCTGTCCAGGCACTTTTCTACAGGCTGTGACATCCAAGCTGACTTTCAGCTGGATGCTGTCCCTGACTTTCATTTTTCTCTCCATATAGTTGCAGAGCTGTGCCAGACAGCTCAGATATTTTTATTGTCACGTAAGTGTAGAAGGGAGTATACTGGTATACAAGATCTAGAACAATCTTTGTGGTGATTTATTCAGACATCGAGACACATCGGTCCCAGATCTTTCTTTAAATAATTTTTTTTACATAGTCCTTATAAAAAAAACAACCAACAACTAACTTTTCATTTAGGACATTGGCTATTATATTATTGTGGATTTTTAAATTTGCTTCCTAGGCAGGTAAGTACTAGACTTTTTGCTGATTTTGTCTTCCATTGTAACAGTATTTTACTGGCCTATTGGGGTTTCACTAATTACATATGCAATTAGGTTTGTTAGTGTAACAAGCTTTGAGAGTAATATACAAGAGATTATTGGTAAGATTTGCCCTTACAATTACTCATCTTGACTTGACTGTGATTATAAATGTTGTGTAATACAGTGCATGTAATAGCAAGGAACCCCATCCAGCAACTCTGGAGGTACTTTCTGACCCTGCAAAGTTAATGACTGAAACTCAGTAACACTTTCTGCCTTTTACTGATAATATGCACTGGGACTCTTTTTAAGAAAAGAAAAATGTGTTGACCTTTTCTGTGGCAAAGCGAATCTCAGAAATGTCTAAGCATACTAGTCTTTTTTCCTGAGGTTTCTCCCCATCATCCTAGGTGAGAGTGTCATAAGAAATAATTCACCAAAACTTTCTCTTTAGGCAATGACAATGAATTACAACCCTGGACTGTTCAAAGTATTACATCTCTGATCCTGAAACGAGTGTACAGATGAGTCAGTAAAATGGTGCATCACATTAATAATTTATCATAGGGATAATTATACAGGAAATAAAAGGGACAGAGAGGGCCATAGTCTATATGCATCGTTTCTGAACATTAAGAGATGTATTACATGTCTGATGTGGGTTCTTAATGCAGCTTAGAGATATTGGTCTCTTAACTGTGCAGAACACCTTAGAGAGCTATTAACACAGCCTATAAAATACCGAGAGACCAGTTATTTATTCAAGGTCTGAGCATCAGGGAGAAAGAGACCAGCTTTAAAGGTTTTACTTGTGAACAGTGAAGTTTTAATTAAAAAAAACTAATAATTGTTAAAGTCATTTAATGTTAGCAATCAGCCTTTTCAATAGCTTGTGTACTTTTTCACCAGTACGTTTCTTATTCCCAAAAATCACTTTTGGAGGATTGGAATAATGAGCACAGAATAGTCGTCTTTTTTCTAGAAAGGTGGGATAGGCTTTCCACAGATCCGGATTTCATTCTGGTGTCTTCTTGCAGACTGAAAAACCATGTAGTAATCGATAAAAAAATCTGTTGTGTTTATAAAATGTCCTTACTTGCATTTGAAGTGAGCGTGAGGATCATTCATAGATTGAAGCCAATAGGGAAGGTTGAAAAGATACACATTTTCTGGCTGTAGTGATATCATCAGCTGATTTCAGCTGTAGGAGAGATATTTTCCCTACCCCCTCTAGAAAACATTTTAGACTCCCCTTACACCCTGTTGTAGATGATTTTGATTTTTGAACTTGGTGGTAGTGAATCTTAGTGTGAATACTAGTGAGCATCTCGCAAATCTTTTCTATCCTAAGTGCTGTCACTAAGATGACAGGACTGTTTTGATGGTGTTTTTTTGTTTTGTTTTGGTTGATTGGTTTAGGGTTTTTTGTTTGGTTGGTTGGGTTTTTTTGGTGGATTTTTGTTTTTTTTTAAGAAGGAGAAACTGAACAAACCAACCACTTTGGACCTTAATATTATTTTTTTAATTATACTTAGAGGAGTAGGTTGACCAAGGCAGGGGATGATATCTTGCTAACTATTTAATTTTAGATGCTTGTTCTTTTTTGAGTGCCTATATAGTGAAAATACTTTATCTAGGGAAATTACCCACAATGCCAAAACTGAGCTTACTGGCAAGTGGAAGTGACTGAGTCTCATCTCTCGCATTTCAGGTCAAAAAGCAGGTGGGTTAGTATCACTCCTTTCTTCGTTTTCATTATAGCTCTTGTTTTCCAGTGTTCTGTGTCATGTTTTAAAATCAGTCACTGGAAGCAATGTGCCCTAATTTCTTCAAGCCTTGCTGAAGCATTGAGACTGAACTTATGTTTTCCTTGCATGGAATTGAACTTGATACAACAGCAAGAGACAACAGGCTCTCTAGGCACATTTTCCTTACAAGATCTCACTGGAGATCTGGTAAGGAATTACTGGGGCAATCTCCCTCCTGCATGCAAAAGAGAGCAAGGATGCATAATTACATTTGGCTGTTTCCCATACACACCCCTCCACCTTCCTTTTGTCTCGGCTGCCTTACTCTCTCCTGGATACTTCCAGTACATCACACCAAGCAGCTGTGCTGGGCTGCTCCAGAGGCTGGTAGCTGCAGAGCATCAGGAAGGGAGGTGCTGATGGCTGGGCTGTAAATTGTGACTGGTCCTATGCATCTCAGGGATGAAGGATGATTTTTAAACCAGGGTTTGTATCCAAACATTTTCTCTCTCCTGGATAGTGATTTTAATTATGCCTTGTAAGTTTTTAACACCATAGTAGAAATTCTCTATTAGTTTTCTCAGAACCTTCCTGTGGGAATTGATGCTTATGGAATGTTGTTAAATTTGTAAAGTAGTACAAGACAAAGCTTTCTGTTACTTCCATTGCATGCCATCAGCAGCATTTTAATAGGTAATATAAATCATTTTCATTTGAGTGGCTTCTGTTTGTTTGAGAAGAAAGTTTACTGTATCTCCCTGAAGAGGTTAGGAAATTAGGGTTATTGTCTCCATTTTTTTTTTTAATTTTAGGCTTAAAAGATAAAATCTTTATCTAATACAGAGATACTGTAATGCAGATAAGCAGACTTTTGAAGTATAATAGACATTTAAACTGAGATTTAAAAATTGTTTATCATTATTAAGAGCTTCTCTGATGGAATCATGGAAATATGTGATGAGGGAATCCCTCCTCTTTACTATAATATCCCTAGATTGATTTATTTACATGTATTTTGTAAGGAATAATTGAATTTGTCACTGTAGAGAATGTTTCCTTAGACATGTAACAAAGCAGTCTCTTTGAAGAACAGGAATCAAAGCAGTTGGTTTGAAGCATTGGAATAGTTGTGCTCAGGGACATAAATGCTGGCTTATGCCTTGTTTAGGTTAGGCTGCATGGCTTCTTTTTAGTCAATCAGCATGATGTATGCTGGCTAGGGAAGAGTCTCTTTTCCTTTAAAAGTTCCTTAATCTCAAAATTTTCTCATAAGTGGGTGTCCCTTACTGTCTGTGTTCATGGCTGAGTTTTTTGTTTATAACAGACAGGGTTCATCCCCATTCACAGGACTAAAAAAGTTTCTCTTAGGCCTTTGAAATATGTGAGGTTTTCAAAGAACTGTTCCCTCTTAGGATCTACTTCAGAGTCTTTGTCAGGAAAGCCATAGCATGTGCTCTTCTGAATGGGAGCATAGGCTTCTGGACAGTGTTGCAGAAAAGGAATAGAAGGCTGGTAATATACTACTTCATTCTGAAATTATAAGCTGTGTAAAGAAAACCTTGAAACTGCAAGATTTAGGAAACGTAAATGTTCGTGCCTCTGGAGAGAGATTATAAGTTTCTGAAAAGAAGAAAAATCATAGTTTTGTGGTTTGAGGTTTTGATCTTCATATTATAGAATGTTTGTGTTTGGAAAGGATCTTAAAAGATCACCTAGTTCCACCTCTGCTGTGAGCATGGACACCACCTACAGGTTGCTCAGAGCTCCATCTAGCCTGGCCTTGAAAATTTCCAGGGATGGGGCATCCACAACTTTTCTGGGCAACCTGTTCCAGTGCTTCATCACTCCCACAGTGAAGAATACCTTCCTAATAGCTAATTTAATCTACGCTCTTTCTGTTGAAAGCCACTTCCCCTTGTTCTGTCACTCTGTGCTGTTGTAAAATGTCCCTCTCCAGCTCTCGTAGGCTAAAGGGTAAGGTCTTGATGGAGCCTTCACTTCTTCAGGTTGAACAATCCCAACTCTCTCAGCCTTTTCTCATAGGAGAAAAGCCCTCTGATCATCTTTGTGACCTTCCTTTGGACTCGATCCAGCACGTCAAAGTCTCTCTTGTGTTGGGAATCCCAGAGCTGGACACAATACTCAAGGTGAGTCTTAAGGTGAGAGCAGAGTAGAGGAGTAGAATCCCCTCTTTGACCTGCTAGTCACTTTCTCTTGATGCAGTCCAGGATGCAGTTGTGTTTCTGGACTGCAAATGTGCATTACCAGGTCATGTTGAGCTTCTTGTGCACCAATACCTCCGAGTCATTTTACATTTTGTCCTAATTCACTCAAGGACATGTGGTCTTAGGGTTTCTGGGAAGGTTTCAATTAGAAACATGTTCAACTGAATAAGAGTTGGAAATACTTGAAAACTATATTTTTGCAGCAATTTCTAAAGAAGACAGGATGTTTATTGCTGTGGTCCCTCTCCATCTTCCCTCCCCTTTGCGACTGGTGTTTTGAATGCTGAAAAGTTAATTTCTGACAGGATAGTATTTCAAATCTAGTTGTGTTCACTCCATTGTAACATTTTGCAATCCTTAGGAAGCATTTTAGTAGATGATTTCGTAGTGGCTAATTTAGGAAAAACTGAGTTGAACAGAGGTGATGATTTCATCTCAGGTCTGCTTCTTTCAAGCTGTGATGCCAGGAAAAGAAATACTATGGTTCCTGCTTTGATACCAAAACTATAGCCATTTTAACGTTGTCCATTTATGTAATAGTATCATAGGTGATTTCTATCACTTTAGCTGCTAAGAGGAAGAATTCTCATTAAAGAATGCTCTTTTAAGTAATTGATATTTTATTACTTTCTCTTCTTTTAAGAAGCCCACATTTTGTGTATGTCAAGATCGTTAATTCTCTTGTTTTTCAGGAAAAGTGATCTACTCTTCACTAAAAGGGCTGAGGAAGCGGCTTAAAATACTTCAGAAGGAGCTGAAATATTCAGCTCCAGCTTTTCCAGACCTCTCAGTCTGACAGGGCTGGTATGTGTGCATTCCCAGTGAAATGCTCTTTTCAACAGTGATAACATAAAGCATGCAAGCCACAGAAGTCCCATTAAACTATCAAAATGAGTCCTAACTCAGATGTATCTACTGCCTTAATGAGAAAGAAAGAATTTCCATCTTAGATCAGCTAGCAGTAGCTCTGTAAAGGAGATATAGGGTGGCAAGGCCAGCTGAGTGGTGAAGATAGCCATCTTTGTCCCCACTCTGTTTAACATGGTCTCGTTTCAGTGGGGTCCTACCAGTGAAATTCTGGGGTAGTGAAGAGTCTGTTCACAAGTACATTTAGTTCTTCAAGCAGTTCTCTGCCTTCTCTTTTGTTACAATTGTACTTTAACATCTACTTGATGTGATGATGCTAATTAGAGAGTTTATTGTCTCTGTTCATGGGCTCTGTGAATTCATCTGCCATACGAAAGGCCAGATCTTTGTAAGCACAGGCAACATATGGGCATAGGTAGGATTTCCTTGTAACCTGCCCCAGCATTTCCCACAGATCATGGAACCACAGAGTGCTTTGGATTGTAGTGAAACTTCAAAGACCACCTAGCCCAACCCCCTGCCATGTGCAGGGTCGTCTTTCAATAGATCAGATCACTCAGGGCTCCACTGAACCTGACTGAGCATTTCCAGTGACATCTGATTAAAGTCTCGCAGGACAGCAGGAGATGGAAGGATGCACTTGCCCTGCGGATTTCTTTGGGTGGGCAGAAAAGAGAAAGGTAAATGTGAAAGGATGTACTGAAATCAAAACACCTCGCTGTAGTACTACTGTTATTCATCAGGCTACAGGCTATTCTGAGGTGCCTCCCTATTGTTCTGACTTGTAATTTGATTTGGGAGAACGTCTGATTAAGAACTTTGTACTCATCCAGGAGCTGCCTTCATTTGTTGTAATAGTACCCACGAGACGTAGCTGAGTCACCAACCTGGGTTATTTTTTTCTAACGTACATCTGTATTTTATTTAATTATAAAGTCCAGATCCTCCTGCTTTCTGTTACAGGCTTTTTATCTTACTCTGGTCATGTCAAAATCAATTTGTAATTCTGTGGTGTACACATGAAATTAGTTTTAATTTGCTATGTGTTTCCAAGGGTGACTGACATTTAATATTTTGTTCTGAGGGTCTCATTAGCACTATGTACCCATAATCTATTCTGTGAGTGTAATGACAGAGGGTAAGTGAGCTATTGAACAGCATCCATCTGTCCCCATAGCAAATGCCCAGAGGGAAATACAGGGGAATAATAAATGGATGATTGTCAGTATCTCTGTATTTTGCAGCTTAGAAAAGTCAAATGCAGGACTGTGGATTTGCTGTGAGCTTCAAGGATTTTGGCCCTCCGTGACCCAGAAGGTGCTTCTTAACAGTAATTTGTACATGCCAAGGAAAGGGCTGCCACCTTCATTATGTGTATTTATATTACACTGTACAGGGAGTAATGCCACTGGTAACTTAGCACATTGTGTTAAATTGAGATAATATTCACTTTAGTAGAACATCATCAGATGTGACTATAACTTATTATTTTTCAGTGCTTCTTGTTAATTTCTTATTAATAAGATGTAGTGAGTAAATTGCTTTATATTTTTAGTGTGTGAAAATTACTTCATTGAGGTGTTTTGAAAATCTGTGCTTCTCAGTGTAGTGATTTTTCCCTGGAAGGAAATAATCTGATATTTTTACTAAAAATACATTATTTTGATTGTTTTTATTTGGAAAATTAATGTCTGTTCACTAGAAGAACAGTGATTTCTGTTAAATGCAAGGATACAGTTGATGAGAAAAAGTCTTTCATTGTGTCAGCATAAACATTTACTTCAAAATGCATTGGGATTGTTTTCGGTAATGGATCTTTCAGCTAGGTGGAGTAGTCAGAATAATCAGCATAAATACTGGAAAACAAATAGATACTGGAAAAGAAGCAACAAAAAATGAAATTAAATTATTATAAGGTAACAGAAACCTGTCTGAAAGTAGGTAAAGAGAATGATGCCTTATTTATAAAACAAAGTATTTCAAACTTCATTATCCTGGAAAATTCTTGAGGTTTTTTTTTTCTGAATATTCGCTTTTATCGCTTTGAGGCATAATTCACATGAATTGTCTTGATGATTCTGGTTTTGTGTGTTCCTTTAGAGAAAAAACAAACAATGTGCAGGGTTTCTTTTCTCTAACCTTTCATTAGATTCCTTTTAGAAATCTGTTTTGCTTTTTTTATATTGTTCTCCATGTCTGTCTGATAAAATTCCCCTACCTCACTGATTATTGCTGAGGTGCCTATCATGGTGATGCAAGAGCAGGACAGATGGTAAGGGCAGAAGAAAGAGCAGATTGTACTGTTCAATTGCAAAGTTATTTATGCCAGGGCAAAGGACAAGCAGAATTGCTTTACCAGAACAACTGCTCTTATCTTGACATTTCCCAGTGCTTTTGAAGCTGCATCTGCTGCTTGTAGTGAGTGTTGTCACAGAGCCATTGGCTTCCATCAGTCCGTGTGACCTGCAGTAGTGCATTTCCTCATTTGCAAAAATGCTGCTCTGCACTGCAGAGGTGTTGCTTCAGTTTTCCTTATGTTTGATCCTGATATGACTTCTTGCTTTTGTTGTGAGCATTTCCACATCCTTTTTACAGAGAACTTTTTAGGTGATTTTTTTTTTTGCAGTGAATTCATGTAGAACTTGAACTTAAAGAAATTGTAAAATTATATTAGAACTTATATTTAGGTATATGTATTCACTTACACATTCTATAGAAAATATATTCAGTTATGTAGTAAATAACCAGTAACTGTTGCATGCACTAGTCACCCACAAATATTTTTATAACATTATATTAATTACACAGTGGTAGCAATTAGTTGTATCCATATAAATCTTTAAACAAACAAACTGCAAAAAACTCTGCATATTTTCATCCGGAATTTTTTAGCAAATGTTTGAAACTGCAAGAATTTGCCATAAATACATGCATCTTACTATTAACTTTCTCTAGTATTCTTTTAACTTTTACTTAATTTGTGTAGATATTACTTTTACCTTATATATAAATAGAAGGCTTATATTTTAAAAACATGGATATATATTATAGCTTTATACTTTTAATAAATATTGTTTACATTGTTATACATATATAGCTTATAACCTTTATATTAGGAAATGACTTTGTGACAGGCGATTATTAAAAAGAGGGTGAAAGAAAAATTAAAAGTATGTGTCTTGCATTTGGGTTCAGGTTAGCTGTAAAAGAAAAGTAAGGACTTAGGTCTCTTTCTTATCTCGAAGAAGCAGCTAGGCTTTTCGACCTATCTCATTTCCTAATCAGCCACAATGAGCTTCTCTCATGGCCCATAGAAGAAGATTGTATGGAGCTAGAAGATTCAGTTTTGTATTAGAATAATCTTTCTATATGAGAAATCACATCACTGTTTATCATTGAGGTGGTTTGATTGCATATGGAAATTGGCCATCTTTATATGCAGCTACCTCCCATTCATTCTAATGGCATATGAGAATAGAAAAGAAAAACCTTAAAAATATGTTCTTGAAATTCAAAAGTTAAAATTTTCCTTTCCTTACTTCTGTAGGAATCTGTAGTAATTTTATTAGAATGTATTGGCTCTCAAAGAGAAACAATGTTCATATCAGCTTAAGTTCCTTTTAGTGTCTGTACACTCTTCTAAATTATTTTCCCAAATGTCCTAATCGTTTGGAAGAACATGTGAAGGGATGAGAGGATGGAATGGAGAGGTCTGACTTCAAAGTTTTCTTTTCAAACAGATGAGTGAAATATGGAGAGCAATATTACAGTAACTGGACTTCTGGCCTGAAGCAAGGCTGCTGACTGCATTTTGGCCTATCACAGCAATTACATCCCTTCAGAGTTCTGTTAAGCTTGTCAAGCTTGTCTACACGATTTAAGCAGAAGACAAGAAGGACATGAGAGAGAAAAATATGGGAATAGGGATGAATTGCTGCATGAACAGAAAAAAAAAAAAGAACAGATATTTCAGACTGTTTAAATGTATGTTTAACATATTCAACCTCTTTTTCTATATGGGAAAGTTAGGCATTGGCATCCTGACTGGGGTATTGGCCTGTTTTTACAGCCACATTCTTTGGACTCCAGAGACAATTTGTTTGCTCTTACAAATTCAGTTCATCTTGCCTCTTGCAAAGTTGGTGCTGCTGATGGGCACAAGTCCGCAATGTGTGCTTGCATGCCAGAGAGCCAACCATATCCTGGGCTGCATCAAAAGGAGCGTGGCCAGCATTAAAGAGAGGTGATCCTCCCCCTCTACTCCACTGTGGTGAGATCCCACCTGGAGTGCTGTGTCCAGCTCTGGGGTCCCCAGCACAGGAGGGACATCAGCCTGTTGGAGCGAGTCCAGAGGAGGGCCCCTATGAGGAAAGTCTGAGGGAATTGGGGTTGGTCAGCCCAGAAGAGGGAAGGCTTTGAGGTGTCCTAATTGAAATTTTCCAGT
The DNA here is from genome assembly GCA_013397075.1 of Rhabdornis inornatus. Classification (NCBI taxonomy): domain Eukaryota; kingdom Metazoa; phylum Chordata; class Aves; order Passeriformes; family Rhabdornithidae; genus Rhabdornis; species Rhabdornis inornatus. Next base: position 394,594 of record VWZS01005050.1, read on the forward strand.
ACCTGGAGGGAGCCTACAAGAGAGCTGGAGAGAGACTTTTAACAAGGGAGTGAAATGACAATACAAAGGAGGATGGCTTCAAACTGAAAGAGGGTAGGTTTAGATAAGATTCAAGACAGAAGCTCTTTACCATGAGGATGATGAGGTATTGGAACAGGTTACCCAGAGAAGTTGTGGGTGCATGATCCTTGGAAGTGCTTAAGGCCAGTTTGGATGGACCTTTGAGCAGCCTGGTCTCATGGAAGGTGTCCCTGTCTAGGTGCATGACCATTTTTTGATCAAAGAATGCACACCACTAAAAGAAAGACATGGAGATGCTGGCTTTTTAGCTTAAAATAATTTCTTCACATTTGATTCCAAGTTTTAAAAAGGAGTAAAGAAGACTTAGAATGTAAATTGTTGTCTTGCCATAAAGGAAATCCTGTTTCAGTTGAACTGTGTTCTGTTGAAGTGGGTATTGGTTTTTTCTCATTGTTTCTCAAGTATATTTCAGTGGTCATTTATGTAGATATAAACTATGCATTTATACAAATATAAACTATATTCTTATAGCTACTTAAGAGCAAGAATTTTGACTCTGCAGTTCAGCAGAGTTGAAAGCAAATATTAAATGTCACACAGTCTATTACAGTAACTGCCTAATGTGACTATACGTACAGATATGTTATTTACATTTTCATACAGAAGAATATTTGTAGGAGTAAGGTGGTTGACAGAAATGAACTGTGACCTTTCACTGGCAGTTGAACTACTGAGAGTTTTAGATTAGTTCAGTAGTGCACCTTTGGAGCAAATCTTCTCATCTGCAATTTTCTTGATGCTGCAGAGCCATTTTGTTTTATGCAAAGTAGACATATGTGGTGAAACTAAAGTGCAAAAAATGTGCAGTTTAGAAGGCAAAATGATAAGTACTTTGTAGATTCCATGTATTTCATGTGTTTTAATTCACTGTAACCTCTTTCTCAAAATCTTTCACTTGTGACTTTGACTCTTTCCACTAAGTGATGAAGGAGGAAACACTTGCATCTGCATTCTTTAATTTTGGCCTGAAATATGTCCAGTGTCATATGCAGCACATATGCAGTGTTTCTGGGTGGTTACCAGCATATGAAATAAAGATTTTAAAAAACAAAAACGACAAAAGAAAAATCTGAACCCAACAGACGTTAGTATTAATCTAGGCTTCCTTTACTTTGGTTTCTGAGGGTGTTTTAAATAATGCTCCACAATATGCCAATGTAGCAGAATTACCCTTTTTACTGTCCCCAACCCTACTATTCTTCCATGAATGACTTCAGAATTGATTTTGGTATGAAAAACAAAAGGGCACTTATGTAATTTTTTTATTGATTAATTAATTTCATGTTAATATTAAGAATGTTCCATTATGAAGCCTTTCCCTTAGGAAGTATTCTGAAACTATATAAGTTTGTTAGAGTCTCAGTCTTTATTTCTGGGGATTCAGTATAGTGTTTTCTGGAAACCAACAAAAAATTATGAAACAATTTAAAATGTGAAATGATCTGTTTTTCTCTTTATTCATTGTCATTGGCTTGATGTTTTAGATTTATTTAATCTGAAAACCAATTATGGGAACAATTGTTTCAAGCCTTGTTTTAAGAGAAATAAAAATCGTAATCAGTCTTGAAGCATCTATGTCTACTTGGAAGCAAAAAACCCTCTTCGGTAGGTTTTGATATATGCAGGACTAAAGACTGCAAAACCTCTTATTGGAGTTTTGATATGTAGGATTAGAAATATTTGTTGTCATGTTTTGTGGCCTGTTTATCAGCATTTCCTACGGATTTGTTATTGGGATACAACTCCACACTGGGCTTGTTCTCAGGTTCCGGATTTAAAATGCAAAAAGGTAAATCCTGCAGTGCTTAAAGATATTAAATGTAGATAAAAGGACTTGATAAGGCAGATAAAATTCAGCAAATTGTTTGCTCCTATGATCAGGCTATGATTTGGCTTAATTTGAAAAATCATGCTACATATTTAGAAAAGAAAGAAGGTAAAATATTTAAAGGAAGGATCTACGTAAAAGCTGTGGCAAGATTTTTATTTTTTTCTCTTTTCTAATGAGAAAGTTACTGAGTAAGTAGGAGACTGCATATGGAGTATAAACTTAGTGCTTTTTGCTTTTAAAAAATTTAGTTGGAATAATGTTTGTCTTGCCATTGAGGGCTGTCTGGAACACACATCTGTATTAAACATTGCCTTAAGGTTGTCTTGTTTACATTAGTTACCAAGGACAAAATTCTCTGTCAGGTATTTTCCAGAATAACTCTAAGCAGGGGCAGAGAGAATATATGTGCTTCTGCTTATCAGTTCTGACCTTTCCAAAATTTTGAGGCTGATGTAATTTCAGAAAAAGCATTTATATGAACTAATTAGGTGACATTTCTATGAACTAAAGGTGACATTTAGATATGACATGATAAATTATGATATTTCCAAAACCCCTTAATTTATGTTGGAAACCTGTTAGTATTTTCGTTTGTGTCTTTATAGGCAGTGTGAGAAGATCCTGAAACAGGGTCCAGCTTGTGTTGGGTTGATAGAGATATTTTTATTCAGTGGGTTTCTGCAGAATTTACATTGGTCTGACATTAGCCAGAGCAAATTTCACTCTCAAAAAGATCCCAGGCAGGACTCCAGACTCTTCCCTTTGAACTCTTGAGATGATGTAAACTTACTGACTTCTCTGAAGTTGATACAAATTTATATTTCATTTTTTTGCCTTCTTAGTGAAGATTTTTTTGATATATAAGAGTATATGTTGTACCTAGGTGTTAAGTATACAATATATACTGCAGGGCCTTTCATGTTAATGCAGTGTAGCCAGTAGTGGGTGTGACAATGAGGTGCTACTGATGTAAAGAGATCAAAAAATAAACTGTACCAAGTCACCACGTGATTCATTTGCTCTGGTTCTGGCAGCAGCAGAAATGGGAACTGGTCTGGCATCTTGGGGCTCCTCATTTGCTGTTTCTTACCCAGCATCTTCTTTATCCCACTGGTTCACTGCAAGGGCTCCTAGAGTGCTTTGCTAAAAGTTGGACTGAACATGGATCACAAGTTGGCTAAGTTTTGTTAGAGTGCACTTCCTAACCGATAGTAATAAAACTAGAGTTAAACTGGGAAAAAAAGAGGAAGGGAAAAAGTACATGCAAGTCATACCATAAGGGAAAATCGTCTGTCATTCTCAAGCAGTTTATTCTGTTTTGGAGAAACAATGTCAATATTGAAGATGACAGATGATGACAATTGATCTATACTGCAACTTTTATGGTATCTTGCATCCTATATGTGTACTTCTAAGAAGAGATGTGAAATATATATATTCTCTGCTTTGGTTCATCTAAAGTTCAAAAAGATAGAAAGAGCTGTCTTTTCAAAGAAATACTTCAGTTCAGAGATGTGCTGAGAGTACAGTGTATATCCTGTCAAAAGAGTAATCTCACATATTATTGTCTGTGTATCTCAAGTGTTTTCAAATATATGACTGACTTTTGCAGCCATTCCCAAAACTCAGCTCTTCTGATCTTGTCTGGTTTTCCTGTTGTGCAACCAAACCAGAGCACTGGAGGGAACACAGAGGGACTTGTGACAGCCCAGTGGTAATTAATCAGGTGCCTTCTTTAGGAGTTTGGGGAAGGATGACAAAACAACATCAAGGTGGAGAATGGTGCTTTTGAGTCTTACTTGTTTTTACAGTTTCAGGATTTTCCCAGCTCTAACAAAATGGGAAATTGGTCCTCGGGACCATTTTGAACAGCAATGATTTTTGTGTAATTCTCTTTTACTGACTTTGCTGAGATTTCTGTTGAGAAATTCTTCATATTTTGTAGTGGTCTCATCACAAACAGGAATTTGCACATTGTCAGAGAGATGTACCCTTGAAGTACAATTACATATGAAGAAATACAAGAGCAGCAGTGAGAATATAACCATCACTACATAGAAGGTCAGAGATACATGTGAATCTCTACCCATAGAGAAATGTGTAAATAATGAGGTGTTTTCAAACTAAGCCTTCAGGTTCTATTAAATATGCTAATTCCATTGTCTGTCTAGTTTTAAGGAATTGTTTTCTGTCATCTCTTGCTCATAGCTCTCTGTCCCCACACCCTTCTGCTAGCAAACTGAAACTGGACTATTCACTTTGTTTTGAGGTTTTGCTCTTTTCCTTACAGAGAATCCTATGATCCACTGTTGGTACAATGAGCAAATAACCAGTCAGGGTTGCAAGACAATAAATTGAAAAAAAAAAAAGGCTTAGCTATTCTCCAAAACTTTATCTAATTGAAATGATGTGTGGTCCAACTTAAAGTTCACTAAGTATCTGCAGTCAAAGATTTTTTGCTAAGCGTGGCTGACACACAAATGTTTAATGGAGTAGATTTTATTTTGTTTGTCAGAAATGCATGTCTTACTCCATCCAAAGGCTCAAAGGATTTCCAGGATGTAGCCATGTGACTGAATGTTCTCTGTCTAATACCTAAGCGATTCTCAGTGCCTTTTTTGTTTTGTTTTCAATCCACTTTCAGCTTGTGTATTTTTGCCAACACAGAAGTTGCTAGCAACTATGAATGCCCAAATTTTAATTTAGTTCAAGTGCAAAATAACTGTTAATAATGACTTTTGGATTTGAGGAATTTAGCAGATTGTTTTAATGATCTATGCTCATTTACGCAGTTTGGAAATAAATAGGTTTCATTTTGCAAAGCCTTAAAGACGGCAGTAAAGCATGTTAGATTTTCATGTATAATCCTTTTTTTTTTTTTAATGCATTGGAAATTGGAAATGAGAATAGATTTCTTATTACAAAACACTTCTATGATCTAACATTCTTCTTACCACCACGTCCTTATTAAGGATTTGATTATGTGTGAGTTATGTCTGTAATAAATATTGCATTTCACAGCTTGAACAAGAAGGGGCTAGGATGATCATTAAATGCAACAATAATCAGTGAAGTGCTCAATTAGATTTTCATATAAACAATCTTCAGTTGAACAAGAGGAATTTCCTGAACCGCAATTTTCTTGTAGCTGTTACAAGTTATTAAAAATAGGTATTTAAAATGCATTCTCGTTCTTAGGTAATGTATTCTAATAAATTTGCTATTCTGAAGGTAACACTGCATTAGTAAGTACTTGTATCTAGTACAATTTGATAAATTCGATTTGCTATAACAACTACATTGCTTGCAAAAATATTACCCTAGTTGATGTTTTTAAAAGCCTATTTCAGAGGCATGTAGAAGATTTGTTGGAACACTGAGGGCAGGTACATAAGTACTTTCCATGCACATTCACTTTTCCATCCATGCTCAGAAGCAGCCAAGAACCAACTCAGATCTTGAACCAAGTTTCTGGCTTGCTCTGATTTATTCTGGCTTACGTAATAGTTATGCTAGTTTCAAATATGGACTTGAGCCCATATACTGAGGGAACTGGGGTTGTTTAGCCTGGAGAAAAGGAGTCTCAGGGTGACCTTACCACTCTCAACAAGTACCAGTAAAGAGAGTGGGGCGAGGTGGGGTTTGGTCTCTTCTCCAGGGCAACCAGCGACAGGCTGAGATGACACAGCCTAAAGCTGTGCCAGAGGAGCTCCAGGCTGGACAGCAGAAGGAATTTCATAATGGAAGAGGTTGTCAGACATTGAAACAGACTGCTCATGGAGTCAGAGTCACTATCCTGGAGGTGTTCTGGGAACGACTGGATGTGGCACTCAGTGCCATGGTGTGGTTGACAAAGATGGTGGTGGGTCAAAGGTTGGACTCAAGGATCTTAGAGGTCTTTTCCAAATGATTCTTTGATTCTGTGACAAGAAGTTTCCCAACCAGCCATTAAGGCACATCTTGGGAGATTTCTGCTGGTGAGTGGGTGAAGACGTTTATAGTATGGTATTACTACTGTAGTAACTTTGTTACTTTCCTATCCTTTTAAAATTTTGAGATGCAAAGACAATGGCAATGGAATTTAAAGTGATGGAAAGACTTTAATGTATTTTTTAATGTGATTCCTAGCATCCTTGCAATGTTTTTCCACATGCAAATGATGCATGCAATCCAATCTTCTGGCAATAGCAAGACACAACAATTTATCTTTTAACACAACAACCTAACAGCAATTATTGGTGTGTATAATATGTTATTTTCAAATAAGATTATTCTGTTAAATTAGTTTCAAACAGAGTCGGTGAGCTTTTATCCCCTTTACACTATCAAGCCTACTTGTCATCCATGTGAATGAAACTCAAAGAAAAACTTTCAAAACTCTTCTCAAAACGGCTATTTCTTTTCTTTGTGCATGCTTATGGCATTCAATGTTTGAATCAGCTCTTACAAGTCACTGGGCTCAAGACTGGCATTAAGTGACCACTAGAAGTTGTTCAAGTGTTCAGCTGAAGACAAAATCTGGAAAAACAGATTCACTAGTTACTTGAGAAAAATTCCATGTAAATTTTCACAATAAATGTTCACGATGGCCTTTGCATACTGTCTTTCTAAATTTCAAAATGGCACTGTATCAAATGCAGTGCTTCACAGTTCAGTTCAAAAAGCGTTTTGCCATGTGGCAAAGTCATAGAGCTGGTATTGTTTGTTGATGTAAAGAAGAAAATTGACTTTTTCCTTCTTGTTTGAAAGGAAAAGTTGGTTTGCATTAGACTGGTCTAAAAATCATCATTCATAAATTATTTTCCCATTTATAAAATTGTGCATTATACTTCTTGTGGAAGTTTTCCTGGTGAAACTCACATAAGGCCAGATGTTTAATAATCCTGGTGAAATTTATCTATAGCTTATGAACATAGAGTTATCTTCCAAGTGGTGTTGCTTCTAGCTCAACCTATGACTCTAAAATGGATTCTCTTCTGTATTTAATCATAATAATTAGGCAATTGTTATCTATTTCCTACATCCATCTTATGAGGATATGATTCTACAGTGTCAATATGAGTTATTAACAATAGTTAATAACTGTGCTAATAGTAAAGTTGCTTCTGTAGTAAAAAAAGGGTAAATCTTGTAGTGAGCAGAATCTGCTTTATTTCCTAATCGTCTCAGTTCCTGCAGAGGTGAACTTTAAGGACCCTAAATAATTAATTTGTCTCCAGTAACGTCATGTAAAGGCAAGGATACTCTGTGGTCTCAGCAGCGCCAACACCTCCAAAGCAGTGTTAGTCTTGGGTTTCACAATACAGGTGTTCAGCTATGCTGAAGTCTGGTATTTGTGCCTGTCACCTGTCCCTGTGTTACCACAAAGCTGCTTGGGCAGCTATGTGCTGGAGCAGATTGAAAAAGTAATTAATCATCTTTTTCTGTGAGAGGTAGAAAAAAGGAGGAAAGGAAATTACCAAGAGATGGTCTAGTGTTTTATATCCTAAACCATAGTTCAAATTTTCTATAGGCATCCAGAGAGATTGCCTGCTGGTTATAACCTCCATTTGACAAAAGTGTTATAAGTTACAGTTTTTAAAGCATCATTCAGAAGCATTTTGCAATTAGGTCTAGAATTGAGTGTGTGAAGTTAAAAACTGGTTAAATGCTGTGAACCTATTTCTCCAGATACAAAACTGTAATTGTGAGTAACTGCTGCAGCCATTTAATATTAAAGCTGCTGTGAACCAAAACTGACAGAAAACTGTTTTCAGACATGGAACAGTACCAGCAAAAGTAAAAGTCAATTAAACCCTTTGAAGCTTTTTTTAGTGCTCATAAAAAATGTTAGTACTTGACGTACCACCAATTAGTACTTTCTTTTGTAAGGTGAAAAAAAATCCATTATTACATAGAGATCTTTCCAAGTTCAGTATCTCAGGCTGTATTTTCATAGTCATTAGTAACTGATCTGTACCCTACAGGATTACCCATAAATACAAATATGTGCCAAGAAGAGGCAAAACTCTTTTGTTTGTTTCTGTTCAAGTTTTTCAACCCCTGTTACGAGGAGTTTCTACCACCTTATCATTGCATACATCACAACAGTACATCCAACATGTAGGAGATTAAAGAAACACATGGAAGTGAAACCAGGAGGTTAAAAATCCTAGCCTAAGGCATTTCTAGCCCAGAAATGAGCATCTCACAGTTTGTGGAGTCAGATGCTTAGCAAAAGTCAACATCAAACAGGGAGCTCTGAGAGTGCTGAGTGAGAGTGCTGTATGAAATGTGAGAGAGAAAAACAATTTATGGCTGCTGCTGCGGAGCACAGGCTGGGTGTGAAGGCGTGTTCTGTCAGTGCTTGCCTGTGTATTTCTTGGGCATTTCAATAGTTTGACATGACCTGTTGTATGTATTTGCCTGTTGATCCCACTTCAGAAAGCAAGTTGCAGTCATGCCTTTTTCCAGTGAAGTTCCACTGATACTGATATTCTGTGAAAAATGGAGAAGCTGCTACCTGTAGTCATGTTCTCCATCCTGGAGAACTGGAATAAGAGACCAAATGGTGCACTCTGTAAGTGTCTCTAACAGAGCAGGCATCTCAGGTCTACAAAATCTCTAGAAAAAGAAGATAGTATTTTTCTAACGTGCTTTTTGATATGCACAGTACTGTGGAAAGAAAACAGATTTAATATGAGGTATTCAGGCACAGGGGGAATAAATAAATTTTTCTGCAATATTTGAAATGGGTTGAAAATCTGATGCAAGGACTTAAAATCAATTAATTTATCTAAAATCAATCACAGCAGTAGCACCAACTGATACTATCAAGTTATTAATAACAGTATATCAATTTTCAGTTTATACTAGTAACTTTTTACTAGTTACTAGTGTCTTTTTGTTAAGTGCTTTAATCTGCTTTAGAAGCAAAGCATTCAGTCCAGTGGTAGAAGAAGTGGACTTGCTTACATTAAAACAAATTTTCTTACATGTACTTCTTGTATTCTTGAAGTGTATTAATTTAGTTAGAAATATCAGTGTTTGGATGTTGATTGTAATTAGTATTGGAGATAAATGTGAACAGCAAGCACTTTTGCACAGGATTTGCCTTTCTGCTTACACTAAATGTGGTTAGGAAGAGTTTTTATTTCTTACAAAGAAATTTAATTGAGTGCAATGGATGAAATGGACTGAAATAGAGAAATGTGAGAAGGCTCTCAAAAACAAACAAAAAAAAAAGTCAGCTAGGTGATTGGCTTTTTCACAGCTTTCTATGGTTTTCTGATTCTTCAGCAAGTTCTTTTGCCAGACTGACTCATCTGACTTTTATAACTTTCTTTAGAAGAAATGTCTTCAGCCATTTTAATGACACCTAGTAGTTCTTTCTGATCCACTTCCATGTTTTGCTTTTATTCAAGAGCCTTTCCTTGGCAAGGTATACTAATTCCTACATCTCAGTTTTTCTGTGAATATATGAGAACTCGTGCAAATTTAAATATCTTGTCAAGATTTATCATATTATCTTCTGAGGAAGCAGATGTATTCCCTATAACTCAGACTATATCCTCTTGCCTTTATTATTAATTTTCTGAGGAAGGTTGTTTTTTTCATATTTTTGTTTTCTTTATTTTTTTAACAAGTCTGTGAAATCAAATAGCATATGTAATTTTCTGTTCAAGTGTAATAAAGCATTATTAATCTGTAAATATCCCTGAATAAATTTATTTATTTTTGGGCTTGTTGTTCTCTTTCCTATGCTTATATCAACATTGATTCCCAGGGTTTTTCTCTACAGGCTTTCACATGTTTCACAATTTACAGTGTGTCTCATCACCAGGTTTATGTCGTCCTCGTTCTACTTTATAAGGGACATATACAGAAGTAAATAACTGGCATATATACTGAAAAGGTAAATTAGAACAGAAGTAATGTATTAGCTCATTTCTCTCTCCATGACAATTAGGGCAACTTTTTGAAATATGTCCAAATCCTATGTGTCCTTTCTACTCCCTACTTGAAGGCAAAGGAAGGCTTAGCTCCACTCTCGTTCTCTTGGGAACAATGGTGGTGAATCTTTATGATGTGACTGAATTACAAGTCACTTCTTGGCCTTCTGAGGGCACCTGACAGTGAAATGACAGCAATATGTTTGTTTTTTCCTTGCTTTGAGATTGCTGTTTGCAAACAGTCTCCAGCACTCCTATGATGTTTACGTGCCTCTGCTTCCATCTTTGCTTTCTTTCAAAATCTCTTTGAAAAGTCCCAGTCAAATACAAAAGTTAAAAGTATAAATAATAAAACAGTCTGTGACAAAAGAGTTTCTAACACACCTTTTAAACATGTTTAGCTTCCAAACCAGTGTGGCACTGATGCAGCAGTTCAGGTGCTCCTTGTTGCTGAAAAACAATCATTAAAAGGGCTATCAGGAAATTGCTAAAGGAAAGAAATGGCTCAGAGAACTGAGATCTAGCAAGAAGAAGGGGGAGGAACAGAGAACATCTCAGTAGCAGGGAAAGACAGAGGGGAAGGACATGAAAATAAGAGTTATTTAGAGGTTTAAGGGGCAACACCCACAAAAAAACAGGCTGCAGATCAAGAAAAAGTAATTTAAGAGATTGAAATTTTGTTTACAGTGATGGAAGGGAAAGTAAGTCAAAGACTGAAAGAAGCATGAAAGAACAGATAGACTTCATTATTGTAGGTATTTTTATAAATTATAATCTAGTTTGTCCTTTCCAATTGTGGCATAAGATTTGTATAGTCAGGTTCAGACCAAAAGCTGCTGGAGTTTCTCTTTAAAGTGTTCTTTGAATATTATATCCTACTTAATTTTGTGAGGAAAAAAGGAGTGTTGTTGCTACCTTGCCTTACAACAGTGGGCTAGGCAGCAACCAAGTTGGTCATGGGTTTGCTTTGAGCATCCTCATGGGAGAAACACAGTTGATCACAGTTGAGTTGTGCTAAGAAATATAACCAGAGGAAAAAAAAATTAGATTACATCAGTAACAATGCATGCAGAAGTAACCTATGTTTTGCATTGACACTTGTACAAAAATTAGAGATTTTTTTTTATTTTTCCCTTCCCATGCATTTTATAATATTCCTTTATTTTATATAGGTACTGGACTCTTTCAGCTGTCTTCTTAGAAAATGGTGTTCTTTTCCATTTACTTGTTTTATGACTTTTTATCCTACTTGAGGGGAAACCCCCCCAAAAAAAAAACCAACAACAACAAAAAAGTACCCAAACAACTGACAAAAAACCTGCAAACCTAGGGAACAAAAAAAAAATCTATTTAAAAAAAAAATCCTGTCATCATGCAAAATGCTCTGCATTTCAGACTGCCATAATTTTGACCCTGGCTAATAACACTATTCTTTCATCTTATCTTGTCAGAGCTGGAGTAAGATTTGGTAAATACATAGAGGTAATCTTTGTGCAGCCAGTATTTAATGATGATCCCAGGGTTGCTTGGAACAAGAAAGATACCAAAGAAATTTTCATCCTTTGTAGGAAAATACTTTTAAAATAGTTCTGTACACTACTTTTTATTAGATTAAGTATGTAATCAGAAAACTTTTTTAGATCCAAAACTTTGAGTGCTTTGAAGTCACAATTCAAAGGGAAAGTTATCTGATTGTTTTAGAAATGAGTAGTAAAATATTGGTGGAAATGCTGGTTCAAGGACAGAGCATAGTTAATGGACTGTCTCTTCATCTGAGCTCTGTGTATATCTCTAGGTCTTGTAACAAGACAAATTCCCCGTGGCAACATTCTTCTACTGCTAATAAATTTAAAGTGAGGTTACACAAACTGCTTATTTTGGATCTATGAACAGTAGAATTTAATTGCAGTTCCCTAGAAAGAATACATGCTTTTATTAGGCTTCAACAAATCTTATAAAGCATGCAAAAGCTGAAGAGATTATGGTTTAAGAACTCTCTTTTTAAGTATATCTACACATTCATAGGTGTTATTTCTGATAGTTGAACATTTGTCTAACACTTTCAAAATATGTTGTTAATCTGTCCATTTTACTACTTGTTTATTACCTACTTCTAAACCCAATACTGATCTTGTTCACAGTATACGTCCCCAGGCTCAAGTGAAAGAAAAAAACCCTGTTAATTTCGTATGTTCAAACACAAAACTAATGCAAAGAAAAAATAAATCACTCCCATCACATTTACCATTCTAAGTATTATTAATGTCTCAGAATTTAGCTGTGGTAATAAGCAAGTTAGGTTTACATTATTGCAAAAATATGTAACTAATTGGCAATATATGTAACTAACATATAACTAATTTAAAAAAAGAAACAAAAACAGCAAAACAAGCATGTATTTTCCTTGCTAATATATGCTTACATTTAGGTGCAAATGTGCTGTCCATCATTAGTTATCCATTTATTTTAATCTCTTATTTCAGTCTTGTAAATCTTTTGATCAGGATACAACTCTGCAGAGATTGCCAGCCATCCTGTCCCATCAGATGGTTCATCCACCTTTTATTCCTTCTTGGATGGCAATCACAGGATGCAAATGGCAAGTTCTTGAAAGATATTTTCTGACATCTGGCTCTCGATGGGCTCCTTAGGCAGCTGGGCTTGACACGCTGGAAGAACTTCTGAGCTGTTCTCATAACAAAGTGACTTCTTGGCCTTTTAAATGTGTTCTCTCCAAGTGCCCTTTGGAAGTGAAATGATCTGCATGTTATGTATTGCCAGAGAGCCCAAAGATGCAGATTGTTATACAGCTGAGAGCTGCAAATGTTCAGTGTAAATTGAGTATGCTGCACATCCACAAACCATGTGGACAGTTGGGTCACTGTTGTGATGGCTGCTGTGTTTCACATCAGCATGTGAAAACCTCAAACACACAAGTTGTAGCAAATACTTTCATAAATTATTGGAATAACAAGGCTCAAAGTACAGGCAAAGGAAGAGAAGGCTTAGACACTTTTAAGTTGGAAATAAATATTTGTGTTATATGTGAGTTTTGTCTGTAAATTTTTCTTTTTTTGGTATGCATTCTTGGGCTGTAGTTCTGTATTGCATGAATAGGGCTACTATATAGCCTAGTGGGATTTCAGGGAACCTGAATGAGAATGTTTATCTGTAAGTACAACTCAACTACTTTTTTGTTTGCTTGGTTGGTTTTTTGTTGGTTTTTTTGGCATGGAGATTCAGCTTCGAGTTTCAGGACTACAAAACGTGCCAGCCTAGCATTAAACCACAGGTCTCAGAATATTTTGTGTTCGAAGGAACGCAAAAGGATCGTCAAGTGCAATTTTTAAGTGAATGGTCAATATAGGAATTGAACCCACAACCTAAGGTTATTAGCACCAGCCTCAAACCAACTGAGCCAATGTCAGGTGCTGTTGTGTTAACTTTGGTAACAGGAAACTTAAACATAGAAAGCATCTCTTTTTGTCAATAAAATTAAATTGTTGTTGCCTAACCACAAGTGGACTTGACAGTTACTTGTAAATAATTGCTTTCTATGTTGTGTCACTGATCATTGTATTAGATAATCAATTTGTGATAATGTTGTGATAAGTATTTGACAGGAAAAAAAGAAAAAAAAAACTTGAAGAAGTTTAGCTATCACATTTAAAACAAAAAATTTTAAAAGTATAGGGGAAAACACCAAACCACATCTCAGTTGAACAACTGTTTTCTATGATTATTTTCATTTCTTTTCAACATTTTTCTGCATAAATCAAACCTGATTATAGCTAAAAATTGAAAAGCTCAAAGAAATAATTTCACTTTCAGTAAGCATATAAAATTGGAATATTTTTATATCTGCTTGAGCTCTATTTGAAGAAATAACCTTAATTGAAAAGACTGCATATGGCTGGATTCTTTGAATTCCTTTAGCAATAAAAACTACTTTAATCTTCCAAACAGTAACAATACAATGATGTTAGAATGCCTTCTTGTAAAGAGGAACTTGTTTTTTGTTGCTGCAAATGAAAAAAAATTAAATCCCAGAATACATTAGGAGGAGTGAGACCATTTTCTAATTGTCCTTCTTCCTTTTCTTGCTATAGTGTTAGCATTTAAAGATATGTAAACCTGAGGTAGGAATTTGCTATTTTTGTCACTTCTGTAAAAGTAGAACTTCTGTTTAATAACAGAAAAAAGTTTTTTATCATTTAAACTCTTAAAAGATTTACAGTTGGATATTTCTCTAGTCAAGTAGATAATACACTCCTCAGAATCAGCTGAGATATTATGTAGAGATTAAATTTCTTTCCCTTCCTTTCTTTGTTTTGATTTATTACTTTATTTATATTTATATTTTAGTCTTGATATTATATATTTGCTTAAAGGGTTTTTTTTGGTTTTTGACTTGTATCTTTACAGATACAGAATTCCCAAGTAGCCAATCTTCTCATCCTGTGTCTGGAAAATTAAAGTTAGTAGATACAATTAATTTGGACATAAGAAACTTTAGTGGTTCCCTGACAGAAGAAAAATTTAATTTCCTTGTAGTGAATGAGTTACAGTTCAACATATTTTCAGATGCGACTTCCAGGGCAGTGTTCTGGAATTGCCACTGCAAAACATGTAGCAATCTTACCATCTTACCAATTCTTTTAGGAGAATTCAGCAAACTATTTTCTTAAACCAAGAGATAGAGTTGGATTGAAGATCATCCATCTACCATTGTAGATCATGCACTGTAAGCTAGGGAAAATTGTTCTATGTTGAAGAAAGGCAAGAGGAAATAAAAGTGTAGCTGGAAATTTCTCTGTGAGGCTTTGTTTTGGAGCACATGTGTGGTTCTTCTGTTTACTCTGGAGCTGATCCTGGCTTGAGACTCGATTGTCTGTGAGGAGCCCAGTGGAACTGCTGTGCTGTACAAATGGGTTGGCACCAAGGCTTGCAGGGTGCTCAGCACAGCATAAATACTGTAGCAAAACCTAAAAATTGCTTTCAACACTATAATACAAATCACCTAAGCTTTCTGCTTCTGGAGTATTTGGTTGGGTTTTGGGTGAATTGTTTGGGTTGTTTTTGTTTTTTTTTTCACTGAAAGCTTTTGCATCTAGGAGTGAATAAGCATTAATTTCATCAAAATAATCTCTTAAGAAACAGTGACCTTAATTCTTCATCCTGAGCACAGTGCATTTAGAAGTGGAAAAGAGACTCCTTTCCTTGTGTCTCTTCCTTTTGAGGTGAACTTTGGCTTGAGTAGAGTGTCTAGGTTGAAGCAGTTTAGTAACTGGGATTACTATGAGGTGAGGATATGGGCAACAACCAACCACTTCAGAACAGCACAGTATGTTGATGGTGATCTTTTTTCTGTAATCTGAGTTATGTAACCTGAGTATTAATAATCCCAGACTTGTGAGAAGAAAACTAAAGCCCAGCAAGTCTGCTCTATCTTTTGGTAGGTACTGTTGCACTGTTACAACAACCACAAAAAAGCTGTGGAAGATACCTGCTGACTGGAGTTTCCCCTCTTCCCCCAAATAAGGTGCATGCTTCTTCACTGAAGTAGAAAATCCTAGAGAAAAAGGTGTGTCTAAATAGGCACAGTTTGGTTGCACATAAATTTGCTGGAGAGTATTGTGAGTTTACTAAGTCATTTGAATGCTACACTGTTGTAAAATAGAGAGGCTTCTTTTAAGTAAAAGTAATCATCAAAGTCATGTCCAATATAAAATTCTGTTCCCTGCATGAGTGCAAATTTCTGTCTCAACAAACTTTGCTTTGAAATTCACCTCAGTTATATTTGCAAGCAACCAACAGCTACTTGATGCCTGAAATAAGATGATTTGGTTGCAAGTTTATAAGCCTCAGCTGGGAACTTGCATTGCTGGACTCTCACTATTAGTATTACCCATCATGGGTTTCCTTACACTTTCTTCTTTTTCAGAGTGGTAGGCTTTTAAATAAATGGCATTTTTACATCTAATGCATATATGACAGTGTTTGAGGCATCAACACACTTTCTATAATTTCGTACTGCTTTTTGAATTTACAGTCTTATTAAATTTTTGCCAATTGTTCCTTTTGTTTGCCAGGCTGAGAAAGAGCTATTTTCATACAAATAGCAGAACCTTGAAAAGTTGACTTGTTTGAAGTAATATAATAGGGAGTTTTGTAGAATGGAATTTGTTTATTTGCTGCAAGGTCTAAAGGCTGTCCTTGAAAATTACTAGCTATTAAAGAACTGCTCTATGATTTGAACTGATATTGCCATTAAATCAACTCCCCATAAGAAAACTGTACTATTTAAAGAAATAGATGACACCAGAAACAGTTTTCAGCAGTGCTTTGTCAAACAGTCTTCTAGAATAGTACCGATATTGAGCAATTAAGAATATTTGCTTCTCTTTTTACATCATTTTTTCTTCATGGGTGTTGGCACTGGATTTCTTTCATTGACTTCTAGAACAAGATTATGAATTTATTCCTGTACAAAAGGATACACTGAGTTTTTTTTTCTTCTTAAAAAAAAACCCCAAAACCAAACAAAAACAAAACAAAAAAACCAAACAAAAACAAAACAAAAAACCAAACAAAAACAAAACAAAAATAAAATAAAACAAAAACATTCAGAGTAAAAGCAGCTGCTGAGCTGCTGTTCCTGTGTGTAAGAAATATATTTGCTTGCCTGGCAGCACTGTTTTAAAAAAAATAGGAGGGCATGAAGTACTGTCTTAATGCCAGTTGAAGCTACCTATGCTTTACCAAGGTTTACAGAGGACGGTATCTGCAGGTCAGAGAACCTGTTCTGGAAGAAAGGTGGCATGGGTGGTGCCTTAAGGGTGATACTGTAGCCTCAAAATAATATTGTGTTCTCACAATAATCCGATCAATGGGAGGACAGCCTCTTTCCTGCGAATAAGGGTGCTTAAGGGATACATTCTATTTGGAACAGACATACAGAGTAACGCCTGGCTCTCCTCCCTGCTTCAGGGTGCAGTCCAACAACGTGCCATCCTTGGTAGAGTCCTTCTCAAAAACCAAAGTTTAGCTCTGAATCCTGAAGCCAGCTGATTTCTACACTGACATATGTTTACAAAGATTGGTGGTGGTATGATTTTCTCTCTATCTAGCATTACCTGTTACATAGTTATATACATCAGACTCATTTCCTCCTTGCACATTCTTAATGCTTAGATTTCTGTTCATGAATGCTGCTAATTAAACAGCAGCAAAACAAATCAGGAAGAAATGCAAGAATTAATGAGTGAGTTTAGTTACTTGGCAACTTAGCAATTTAGTAATTTAGTTTAGCAATCAGTGGATTTCAGACCATGTTCAGATTATGGGGAAGAGGGTGATATTTTCTGGCTTGAAAAATCTTCAGACCTTGAGTGTGTCTCTGCTTTATAAGAAGAAAAGGGATAGATTTTTATTCAGACTCTTGGCTTAGTTTTGGGTAGAATCCAACTTGCCTAAAGTTACCTGTTTAGGTATTGGATGTTTAATCTAAATTAACCAGTGGGCTTTTTCCTATGATCCTGGGGAGGGGAGAACCCTCTTCAGGGTATTTCTTACATCTCTGGGAAGTTAAGCCATAGGGATATTTCTGATGGAAAAGAATTGAGTGCTTTTTAGAATTGATGCAGGTATAATTTTTGTGTCATTGGAGTGGTATTATTCCTCCTAAATGCAGTTAATTCAGAAGTTACCCATACTGACACTTTTTTGGCTAGGAAAACAGACGGCATAGTGAGTTCTATCGGTTATTCTGCATTGGTATTTTGTTATACTAATGTAAGACTGAGCTCCACCTTGAGGGTTTTCACTCTCTGACATTCCTTTTGCTGCATTTAGAAAAATAGCTGAGCTTTCTGTCTCATTTTCTGTAATGTCAGCAAGATGCATAATTTCTGTAATTACATTGTTAGATTGTAATAAATCAGGACCTTACTTGACTTATGAACTCCATTAATATGATTGTGGAATTTTGTCTGTTAAAGTCTTTATTAAGTAGTTTAAAATTTTATCCCAATGAGAGCCTTTGCTTGGGCTGATGGTGTGCTAGTATTATGTTGCCTTCCAGAGGCAGAAAATATCATAAGGTAATGCTGCTAAAGATCTTAATTGTCTCAATACATCCTGGTGTTCTTTAATGCCTCTAAATTAATTATGCAATTTAATATTGTTATTAAGTCTTGAATTGCATTTCTTCAGCAGAAACATAAAGCTAATGTGATTGTGTACCATAGGAATGGACATACCTGTGGTTTTAGGGGTTGTTCCCCAACGTTGCAACTACTCAGTAAATTTCTAGATCAGAAGGTTAATAAAACATCTTACTGGTATGTTCCTGGTGGCCACTGAACACATAACTTAAAAAATCAAAAGTCACAATTACAGATACTTCAGAAAGAGAGTATAAGATTTGAAGGATATTGCCAATAACTTAAGTGCCTGTAGAAGTGGAAAAGATGACATTTCTTTTAGGAAAAACACTGCTTCTCATAGTCCAGGGAAAGGCAATAATAAAGCCAAGCACAGCAGTCCCTGCCAATCTAACCAGACTACTTTTCATCTTACCTTCAGATTTGGCTATTGGTTTAAAGATGGTTTAGCTTAGTTTTTACGAAATCTGGCTAGGTACCTGAAAATTTGAGTACTGCTAATAGGTAGCATTGGTTCACATCACTTTGGGATTAGACTGGTATGCTTAAGCTTTCCTTGAAGATGCAAAGGGTTTTCCACTTCCGTACTTCAGCCTGTAACAGAAAGAAAACAGATATGAGTCCTCTCCGCAGTTTCTAAGGCATCTAATTTTGCTAAAATATTTAAAAAACTAAGTCACCTCCAGTCTTATAATCTATCAGAAAAACCCCATCATTTCCTTTGCTTTCCAAAGCAATACTGTGAAAACTGTATATACAGGAAAAATAGAATCATTTATGCTTTAGGGAACATCACTTTTACTGTGAATGTATAGAAACAACACTTCCTCTTTGATTGAACTGAAATACAGAAGAAAACATGCATAGCCAAAACCCATGTTAATTCTAGCTAGAAAATGTGGCTGGGGTTGCCATCAGTTCTCAAGAGAAATGTGTACTTTTACATTTTGTCTAGGTGACAGCACTTCCATTATTATAATGACCTGAGAAATCTCATGATAGCAAAGCAGTGCTGCATGGCAGGAGTGATTGTAGTGGATCAGTCAGAAGTGCATGCTCTTATGATAGTGCCCTGGAAGTCAAAGCCTACAAACAGCACATAGACCTTCTGGTCTGCCCTGATCCTCTGTCCTGGTTAGGGTATAGGTCATTCTTCTGCTTTCATAGATATATCCCATTAGAGCCTAATCTCCCCTACCACCGAGTTTATGTACTTTGGAATCGTTTACACTGTTTTACTCATATTAACTCATCTGAGTAAATGTATATCAACAACAGATGTTGATTACTACTGCCCTTGGTAGTAATCAGTTCCAAGCTTTTCCTAATACTCAGAATTAAATAAATCCCAAGCTAAAGCTAAACCTGCATTATCTGAGTTGAAGAGTAAAACTGTGATAGCAAAGCCACTGGCTTATTTTCCCTGGGCTGTCTAGTTTTAGTAAAGCATTGGGATGATACAGTATATTTTGTAATTCTTGGGATCCGATTTGTTGTTTAAGTTGTGAATTTAATGACAGAATATGGCATGGCACAAGAGCCTCGTGTCAGTGGTTTTTATCTTTCCACGTTTTTTTGCCTCCCCACCAGGCAAAAGCTGTGTAGCTTTTTATTTTGTATAAACAAACAAAAAAAAAAAAGAAAAATTCGAGATATTGATAGAGAAATAAATTATTGAGCTGCTTTTTCCAATACTAAAGTCCCGTATACTAATTCAGTACAGAATTAATAACAGATCTTTAACTTCAGCTGCACAGACAACCATTCTGCAAGTGATCTTAGAGGTTAACATGTTTTCAGATGTGAGCAAAGGCATGTTACAGTCCCAAAACATGCTTAAAATATTCTCCCATGGGGGTCAGGACTGTTTCCCCACAG
Organism: Rhabdornis inornatus; assembly: GCA_013397075.1. NCBI lineage: Eukaryota > Metazoa > Chordata > Aves > Passeriformes > Rhabdornithidae > Rhabdornis > Rhabdornis inornatus. The sequence continues at coordinate 414,480 of VWZS01005050.1, forward strand.
TGAAGCTTTCTCTTGGGTTTTGCCTCTTCAAGTGGCATAAGGGGACAGGGGTTGTGGTCAGTTGATGGTAGCTCCTCTCTGCCACTCCTTTCTCAAGCTGCTTCCTGTTCCAGCCTGAGGCATCCACTGGCTGGATGTCCTTTAGGATGAGCCTGCTCCAGCCTGGGCTCTCCATGGGCCACACATCCCACAGGGCACTGCCAGTGCAGCTGCAGGGCTCATCCATACCCTGTGGTGGTTGCCTTGGAGCAACCTGGAACAGGGAACTGCCTGGAACAGGTTGCACCTGGCATGAGGCATCCCCTGCCTCTCTCCACAGAGAGCCCTGAAGCATGGACAGGGATGCCCAGAGCAGAGGTGAATCCAAGGCTTCTTAGGTGATTTTCTTTTATTGTTTCAAGTGACGTTCACCCTGGAGGTTGTGTCAGTGCTGCCTTGTTTGCTGCTGTCCTTGGGGCAAGCAGGGCTGTCTTCTTTACCTTCCCAGGGACCCTCTGGGTCCCTGGGAATAGCCCCAGGAGATGGCATGGACATCTCCATCACAGTGTCCCAGGGTTCTGCCCCCAGGTAGGGGAAGGCACCTGCTCCACAAGAGCTCCAGCTGAGGCTGGAGCAGGGCAGGTGACCCCATGCCAGGCTGTACTGTGGATGTAAAATAGTGGATTTTGGTAGGTGAGTGTCAGAGACACCTCTTGCCACCAGCTTGTCTCTTCTTTTTGCTTATAAACACCATTAATCCCATAATTTCTCATCAGATGTATCATTAAGACATTCTTTGGGTAGTTTTGTGTATCCTTGATACAAAATGGAGTTTAGAAAGAAATTCATGATTACTTGGATTTTCCTGTACTGCCTGGCAGGCGTGGTTAGGAAAGGCCAAATTATGGGACATTTCCTACCTGGGTATTCCAGTGAACAAGCTGCACATTTCCATTAGCAGACTCACAATCCCTTTTCAGAAAAGTCCATCTGCTTCCAACTGATAAAGCAGCATATTACTCACTGCACATTCAGCTGCCTCATGATAATTCAAAATTTTACTTGTGATTTCCCACTTTGTCAGATTTAACACACCAGACATATCTTGTGTACATAAGTCACACCCAAATATTTCATCAAATGTTGAAAAGTCTACTGTTTTGTGAGACTCTTTTTGAGTTTAGAATAATCAGTTACAGTAAAAACCACCTTGGGGGAATTTATTAGCTGCAGAGATGGGTGGAGAAAAGGCTATCAATACGGGGGTCATGAATATCTTGAAATTTTTGAGTAACTGTTAAAGTGAAACTGTGAAAGAAATGGGGCAGTATGTTTGCTGGGGACATCTTTTTCAGGTAAGGCTGTCTTCTACAAGAAGAGGTACGGGTTTTTTTCCCATGTGTATAGTGGAGCCTAATCTTACTCTAAGTGGCTAGATGGATCAGAATATTTATAGACTAAGCAGTGGGTGGAAGGGATTGGTAAAAACAATTAAGGATACCAATATGTGATCATGAGAAATGAACAATCAGGAAGGGATTAATCAAAACAGATTTAGAAGTTCTGCATAATGGATGGTGAATATGAGAGCCTCCCAAAGCTTACTTCCTCTCATCCTAGGGCCAACAACTAAAACACATCAGCTGTGTTGAATCGTTCTTTGGTGTGGTAGCTTTTCTTATGTTGACTGTGCAGCCTGTACAGCTCAGGGGTAGATGCCTGTAACTGCAAAGATATCTAAAGTTAAGTGGAACCACTTCCTGAATTATTAATGCTGATAGCTGTATACTAAATAGTGAGCTTCCTGTGTTGGTCTGTTTAACCATTATGATCTCTTAGTGTTATATAAAATTACACATGACATTTAGAAGATTTCAGTGTAAAATAATAATCTTTGTCAGAGACACTAGTAGTCAGGTGTCAGTAAGCACCGGAAGGAACAACAATCTAAGAGAGAGTTTAATCACTTTGCAAATTTTAAAAAGCTTTCATGGTTATATGCCAGATAGAAAACATAAGTAATAGAGCAATTAGATTGAAGTATTCTTCTAGTGCTTTTTTCGTGATGTTTTCCTTTTTCCTGGCTGCTTGTTCTACTGATTATTCAGACACTGTGGTGCACTTCTGAGATGCTTTGTGTGTGAACTACACTGAGTTGAACGCCTTTATGCTGAGCAGTCCTAACTGAGTATTTCCATAATAGGCACTCAGCTTTGTCAATAAAACACTGAAGTCACTATTCTAGATTGAAAAAATGTGATATGTCTAGATTGAACAATTTTTGAGCTTTTGAGACTACCAAACTAAAATAATATCTGAAATGTTTGGATTTTGTTTTACCGTACCCCTCAGAACTTCAAACTAAAGTAAATGCTTCTAGTTGTTCAGAAGCTGAAAGAGAGTTGACTTACACAGTACTGTGAATTGACATGTCTTCACCAAGAACATGGTCCTAAATCAGGATATTCATTATTTGTTTTTATCTGTGTTTAACTGAATGAAAGGAGCACTAAATGATTGTTTTTAGCCATCCTGAATAAATAAAACTAGAGCAAGTTGGATGAATTTGTGTGATACTGAATTTGTCCCAGCAAAGAAATTCTGTTTTGATCTACATGTTGCATATTTTTCTGTCATATAAGTGGGGACACACTTTTCAAGTGTACAAATATTGCAGTTGCAATCTTTTACCATCCATCTTTGGTATTGTCTTGGTCCAGAACGATCCTAGCTTCTTTCTAATGAGATCCACTGAAAGAAGTACAAGACAGAGATGCTGCTTCCAGCTTGCAGACTGTTTTATGTCTGAAGCTTAAGAATCAAAATATATTTCTGCTCTTAAAAGTCCATTGGAAATAGAAACTGCTTTTTTGCTGATTTTTTTTTTTTTTTTTTTTGGCATCAGGATCATATTCTTTATTATTCATATTCATTCAACTATTAAAATGCCTTTTATCTATTTAGGTACCTCTTTAGGTATTTTTGAGGTTGAAAAATGTGATGTGAAAAAGTGTTGATTTTAATAGGTTATTTCAGCAAGGAAAAAAAAATATGTCCCTAAATCAAGTTTTTGAGACCTTTTTTTGTCCTCACAGCAAGGCAAAAATTGAACATAATTTATTTAAAAGATTGCAACACATGAGATCACCTTTATCTCTCTTGATACTCACTCGTGTGAAATACTTACCTTATTATGTATAAAGTTTTACCAGTCTGTGAATTTTATTTTTAATAGAGAGGAACCTACTTGGTGAAACATAGCAACTAATTTTCTCAGTGCAGAGTCAATGTATGCAAATTAGTCTTGTCAAGTAAATGGGGTAGAAATTACTGTATCCATAGTTTTGCTTTCCATGAAGGTACTTCTCTTACTTAGACATTCTAGTCATTCATTTCTGACATTCTAGTCTCAAGTGAGGTTTTATTGAAGATAAATAAAAAACTAACGGCAGCACACCATGTCTCTTCTTGTTTTAAGTAGGGATTTTCATGAATATAGGAAAGGAATTGTACAAGTTAAATGTGATAAAATGTGATTTTCAGTTTTGTACCTGGAACAACACTGAATGCCTGCCTGTCCTGACCATACCTTTTTTTTTTTTTTTTGGTATTGAAATCACAGCTGTATTTATGGTGCCACAAACTTCAGTCCTCTCCTCTTCATAGTGTGCCCATGTGTGCAGAGCATGAGTGAAATTCCTTGGCTATGCTGCCTCCCAGACTACACCCAAGCTAAAATCCTGCCAATTGGGTGCCAATGCCCAGAAGCACGCCTCAAATTAAATTTTCTAGCACAGACATAGTAAATGAGGTTTGAGGTGGCTGATGATGGCTTAAATAGTTCTGGGGTTCATGCTGATAGCTGGAATGGGGCTTTGAGGGGTTTGTTGACAGGGCTATTCAACTGGAGCTTGATGTTCTGGACATGCTGGATTGTCAGCTGGCCTTGGCCACTGTTCATAAAGAGCAGAGTGTATTAGCTTTGTAGCTGAATATAAAAACAGCACAGGCTTATTTGAGGAGACTTAGTTTATTGTAAATTAAGGCAATGAATACAAAAGCTCTGAGTCACAACCTGCATTATTAGGTGGGTAAAACTGGATTCTTGGTAGTAATGGCATAAAACTAAAATGTATTAGAAAATTATTGGGAAGATTTTTTCTTTTTTTAAATTGAGGATAGCTTGAAAAGCTAATTTAATAACAAATTAGTTTTTTGCTAACCTAAAGCATAATAACTTGATAAAAGGGAAATTATTAAAATTCAAATTTTAATTGCCAGACACCTAATTTCCTCAACTAAAAGGAGGCTCAGCTAACTAAAAAAAGTCTTATCTTTTCAATTGTTTTGCAGTCTTAAAAATTTGCAAGTTATTTAAAACTGATTTTGATCATGTAGCAGAGATTTTAAAATCATTTTTCTGCATTGATAGTGTAAATGAGAAATCTTTTTCAACCTTTATACTTTCTGAATTTAAAAAAAAATAGATTAATTTTTAAACATTCAAGTTTTTTTTAAGAGTACTTGACATTGTTGTTTCATATTGCCAACACCATGTAAGCATTCCACTAATGACCTCTAGGGACCTCAATTAAACAAAAATTTGTACATGCTGTGCAAATTGTAGTTTTATTATGTGAGTGAATTATAAGTGTGTATGTAGATTCGCTGCTGCATTGCTGGAATGAACTACTAAAATCAGAGCTACTGTCTTGAGAAATCTGTGACCATCCTTCCTGAGCCAAAAGATCAAGCTCTAGCACCAAAGGCTCCAGGAGATCCTTCCAGAGCTTTACAGAGTGAAAACCCTTTCAGATGGGAGGGGGTTAATGATGCGTGTGATCTCCCTGGCTGCTCTTTGCCTCTCTCTGAGAGTCTCTGAGACCTTCAGTGCAGACGGTCTTTCTTGTGCTGTGCTTCCTGTACACTGTCAGTCTGGGAGCAGTGGTGGGAACAGTGTTATAGTGGTGTAATGGCTGGCCAAGAAATGCCTCGGAAAAGAAATGTTTCAGGAAGTGAGTTTGGAGTGATAGTCTCTGATCTAAACATAGATCCTGGGCTGAGAGGGTCCATCTCAAAGCCTGCTCTTATGAAAGGGTTGCCGCACTCATGTGTCCAACTAAGAACTGCTTTGCACTCCTAAGTCAATTGATACAAATTCTGGCCATATTTAATCTGATTTGTTTCCTTTCTGTTCATTCATTCAAATATAACCTCTCTTGTGTTCATTTGGTTTGAGTGGTTGTTCAGTTTGGCTTCCTCTCTGATTCTTTGCACTTCTTGACAGTACAGGGTTAGTGGAGGGAGCAGCTTTCTTCCAGGAGTGTGTTTTACCAGAGGAGGGGGAGATCTTCATGGTTAAAGACATATCAGAGCTGTGTTACAAGTGCTGGGCTGGCATGCAACAATGTACATGGGTAGTAAATGTGTATTTTCTTCCCTTCTGAAAATTAACTGGAATATAGTCTCGGCTTTGTTAGTAACCTCACTTGTTGTTGCTGTTGGGTTTTGGTGGTGTTTTTGTTTTGTTTTTTTTTTTCCTGAGAAACTGAACATGCAGCATAGCAAATATATTCTCTCTCTGGTCTGTTGCCTCCTATTTATAACACCTGGGAGTAAAATCCTTTGGCATTCTGGTAAAGGCTGAGACACTAAGAAACATCTTGATTAGATTCACTCTTCTGTGTTTAAGTTATTCAAAGGGGTCTGGAAGCCTTAGGCTGCAAAGGCATGCAATAAATGGGATAACAATGGCACATGGTTCTACTTGGCTACAAGTTCTGCTACATTACATTAAATGTAATGAAATGGAGCATGGTGGTCAGTCATTAATCTGTCTCCTACACTTTGGAATTCAGACATTTACAAGGAAAGTGTTTTGTTTAGGTTTTAATTATCAATATATTTGCTCCCTCTGTTACATTTTTTGCATGAAAAATTATATTCCAGACTAACTTTCTAAAGTGGTTAGCTTAAGAGATTGCATCATTTGGGGAAGAAAAGGAAACCCCAGGAAACCCCAGTTCTTAATTCTGCCTTTGGGGCGACCTGCTCCTTGGTCTGAGTAGGCTCATCATTCCTCTTTGCTAGAGGTGCCCATTTTCAGACACAAGCTACACAAGTTTGCTTGCTGACACAGCTGCAGCCTTAAAATAATAAGCTCCCCAGGAAAGTGTTGGATCCCCCAGCACTGATCACTTTCAAGATTCAGCTGGACAGTTTGCTGAGTTATCTTGTCAAGATTGTCCTTTTGCCAGGAAAAGCGCAACCTCATATTCTATGATTTTATGACTTTTTGTACTATATTGGAGAAACTGTTCTCTTCACTCCAGTTTGGTCACCAGGTTTGAAAAAAAAAATCATCTGAAAATACTGTGATCATACAAAGCCCTTTGGAGATAGGTGTGAGCAGCCCAAAGGCTTGTCAGTACCATGTTATTACCACTGCTCCAGATCTCTGTGTGAAAATGCATGCTTGAGTTGTTCTATTTCCAACTAGGTGTCTCAGATTGAAAAAAAAAAAAAGGAAAAACCAGTATTATTTGGCAATAAAAAATGTTAAAACTTTTGTCTTCTCTTGCTCCAAACGAGACTTTTTGGCTTATGTGTCTGTGCTTTCCCCATGTTTCTATAATATATTTTAATATTTTTTCTATCTTTTGCTTTGTTCATAGCCTACATGCTGACACAGTACCAGTTTTGTTTCCAAAAGAGGAGTTCACAGAATTACAGTGTCTGATCCAACTAGCTGCTCTGATCATCCTCACTGGACCATGTAGGTAAAATTCAAAAAACCCTATTTATATCCATACTATATCTGTAAAAGTATTAAACATGTTAGGAAACATCTGGGTTTTGGCAACAGTGCTCACTTTGTGGAATTGGGGTCTTTTGGAATTTATGGACTACAATATCATTAAGACCCTGCAACTTTTTGAAGAGTTTTATTGTCAACAGAAGCACAAAAGCAGACTGTCATATGTCACAATGTATTTGGTCTTCTTGCCACGTCTGTTTTAAATACTTGCAGGTGCTGACCACGGGTGATGCCCATCATTCCTGTAGGCATACCTGGGCTAACTTCTGTAGCATCTGCCGTGGTGAAAATTTCAGCTTAGGCACAAAACCCAGCAGAGAAATTGAATGAGTTCTGAAGCAGCTAGTAAACCTTGAGCTTCTTGTTATTACAGCCACACAGCTCACAGAGTAAGAGCTAGCCAGGTAAGAGCAAGGCTTAACAGGTTTACATGCATGAACCTCTATGTTTGTCTTAAGAAGGGTATCATGGTATTGATAATCAGAAGAAAGATGCCTTCAAGTTATTTCTGTTGATCATCTTGTGGTTCTGCACAAATCTTCAAGTTTTTTATGAGTTTCAGACAAAATATAAAATGTAGCCAATACTCTAGCACCAGGATTTCCTGCAGAATAATTCAGTTTTGCTCTAGAAGAGCTGTGAATCCAACAATTTATATTCGTTTCTTGAAAAGTGTATTTTTCCTTTTTGATATGTTAGCTGCATTTAGTTTCACCTCCCTCTGAGCTAGCAGACCTAGGCAAAGAACTAAATTGTTCTGATTAAATTGCCAGCATTTGTCTCTTGACTGCTTTCTCCCTTGTATGCTATGCTGTTTTATGTCTCAGTTGCAGTAGCACTTAAAATAATTCACATGAATTGGTAAGCTGCAGAGTTTATGTCTACATTGGTGTTTCTTTTACATTCCTCACACTGTGAAAGCTCTACCTTGGTCTGCATTTCTAATTTTATGGAAATTAGCTGTAAACTTGGGTGTGTAGCAGTTGTTTTGATGCCCTGTATTTACACATGCTGGCACAGTCTCTGCACATAACAAACAGCTCTCCTCACATTCTCTTTTGGAACCGTGACTCTGAAAGTTTATTGTGATTGTTTCTGGAGCATCTTGAGATTTCAGTCACTCAGTTCTGTCTGGAGAAGGGTTCTAAGTAAGTCATCTCAGTAAAGCATTTTCAGATGTGCTGGCTGAATTTTTTATAGCTTCAGTTTTAACAACAGGTGCCTCAGATGAATCCTGAAACAATATTTATCCCTGCTTTTTTATCCTGAAATTATGACAAGGTATATTGCATGCTGTTACATACACAGCTGCCTTTCATGTTGTGTTGACCATATTCCAGCTTTAATTAGATGTTCTTCAGGTATTTTGCAAAAAGTGAAAGGTTGTGGTTTGGGATTCTTACTTTATTTTCTTTTATTTTCCTAGGATTGTAGTATTTCTATTAATTAGTACTGAAAACATACTTTCCTGGTTTTGTGGTTAAAATTAAATATAAGTTATCATAATTCATAAATGGCTTGCTATCTCCAAGATGGAAAAGAGATTAATATTTTCTGGTTTGAGTATCCAAAGTTTTTCCGAGTTGTACCTGATGGGTAGAGAAGCAATCCCAAAAGACATTTATTATGATGGAGAGGATAGAGTCGGAGGAGAATGGGAGAATGTTTGGTTGTTTTGGGGTTTTTTTGTGGGTGTGAGTGGCACAACTGTTCCATTGCAAAAAATTTTATAATTGATGCCGAATTTCAGGATACCTGAAAGAAACTGGAACTGTGTTCGGTTTTAGAGTGAAAGGAAAGTAATTAGGAAAGAATTCATATAGTTAACTTCTGTACATTTTGTTGATGTCCACATCTCTCTTCCTGTGTAGATGTAATATTTGTCACTTAGACTCTGATGTGACTGTGTGGAAACAGCGAGCAAAGAAAGAAGGGCTGAAGTGGGTTAATGGTTATAATCCATTTTCAGAAAAGCCACGGGTTGATATCTGTTGTTTGGGTTTTTTCTTCATAATGAATTAATGGCAACAAAGCCATTAATGCAAATAAATCTAATGGTTTGCTTTATATTTGCACTATGCTGTCATGCAACCTCTAAAAGGATTATATCTATAAAGAAATAATAAAATAATGTTCTTTACTACCCACAAGTGTGCAGAGCACACAGAATTTGTTAGTTGTCCTGAACATGTTACATTCATCAAGAGGAATAGCATTATCTTGCTTAGCACAGGTACATTATCTAGGCTGCCAGAATCTTAAAATCTTGCCTCAAATGCAAGGATAATGGTCACTATGATGTGCATTTGCCATATAATGCAAGTAGTACTTGTGCTTGAGTAGCTTTTAGCAAAGCATAGATGTTTGCAAAGGTTGTGGTACATCTTGGATCTCTAAAACCAAGTGCAATTTCTAACACAATTGGTGTCATTTTCAAGAGTGAACTGGATAATGTCAGATCTAAGAAGGGCCAGAAGTAATGTTATTCTTAAAAGGTTTGTACAGTAGTATATGGAGAAAGATTATTTAAAAAACCCAATTTGTAAAATGTTACTGGCAGGTAAGGCTTTATAAAGATAACATGCCTGGTAACATGGCTCTGGCCTGTTACTTTGGCTAGGTAGAAGGGAGCTGTGGGAGAGTGACTCAGAGAGGAACAGGGGCCGAGAAACGTGAGAGATGTGCTGTGTGATTGCTGCATGTTCACATCATGCTGTGTGGTGGTTGGTTGGCTTGGGCTTGTTGTGCCTTAAAATGATGTGAACTGATAACCAGCTAATTGCTTTAAAAGCTGGGTTTTTGGCAATAAAGAGCACTCCTTTGCACCTGCCTGGGGTTCCTGTGTCGCTCATTACCACAACAGTAAAAATTAATTCAAGTTTGTTCATAAATTTCCTTGTAAATATTTTAATGGATTGAAATATCTACCTGAAACTTTATGATATTGATAAAATCTACCAACTCAGTCAGAAATTAACACCAGACCACTGATGTTTGTTTCATAAAGTAGTTACAAAGAAATATTTGCTCCTATATACTACCCCTTGAAAAATTATTCGAGCTCTTAATCCACAACTAATGAAAACTTGAATTTTAATTTATTTTTCTACTTATTTATCCACTTTGATAGTAGTTTAGAGCAGAGGAGTAGGTTTGACAAAAGGAATGAAGGAAGGATCATTTCAAAGCACATGCAGTCTGTGACTGTGGCTGTCATGAGATGATGCTGTAAGCAGCTGCAGAGTCAGCCAAATCTTACAGTGTTTAATTATCTGTTCCCTTTGAAGTGACTTGGTGTGACGTTATTTCAGGAGAAGCATAACAGCTTAGACTATTGTATGTCTCTGCTGGTGTGTTAAGCTAGTGGCTCATCCATGAGGGTAATGGATGAACCATTACCATCCATGGTTAATGGCCAAAATGAATTTTCTAGAAAAATTTCCTCTTTGTCTCTATTTAACCAACTCGATGCAGTAGGTGTTGATGGTGAGGAGAGCACATAGATTGGGGTTCCATTTATTCATTCATAGCTGCTTATTTATGTGTAAATAGATAACTTTAATTACATTGAGGAAAAAAGGTGACACAAACGAAGCGTTTGTAATTTTCCTCCTAAAAGAAAGTCTGCTCTTAATACTAGAATTAAATTTTAAAGGATTTTTTTTTATTTAAATGAAAGATGGAAATATTTATGTGTTTAAATTTAAGTATACAAAACACAATTTTTTCCAGCTGAAACTCTCTCTAGGGTATAGTATAAACAATTATTCTTTCATTATGTGCATTAAAACTCAAGTAAAGTGACTATGGCTGAGTTCCATTCCCTCTGAAAATACATAACTTTTATCAAAAAAGATTTTTCAATAACTTTTTGAAAGAAAGACTATTAGTTTGCAGAATTACAAATTTTTATTCCTTCTGGCATTTAAAAAAAAACCTCAGGTTTTCTTGTAATGCACTTCACCAGACAGATCATATTTAACTTGTGAGGACTGACTAGCTTGCAGCTGTAGGTGGTATGTGAAATACAGACTTCAGGAAGAGCATGATTTCCATAACCACTTCAAAGGAAATACATTATAAATAAAGTACATTTCTCTGGGGGCTTACAAAACCATTCTGTTTATAATTTAAATTACATTAAGCTAAATAAAATAGTACAGCAAAACCCTCAAGAGAAAAATACTTCATTTAAGTTTGAACATTGCATTACTTCCATTAATTGGAAGTATTTTATTCTCTCTCTAATAGTTTATTTTTCATTGACTATATATAATTAAAAGTATTGTCATTGCAACAGGAGCAATTCTTTCCCATCTTGTGTTCCAAGCCCTTGTGTTCAGTACATCAGTATAGTTTTGTTTGCCTGCCTTCCTTCATTTCTCAGTGCTTTATTACGGGTGACTAACGCTCGGAGCATCAGGCTGTGACAGAAGATTACCATCGCTGTGTCATGCGTGTTCAGCTTTATCAGACTCCTGCTGGAACTGAGTCTCTCAGCTCAGCCTGAAGTTTTGTATCAAAACAATGGAGGGGGTGAAGATTTCTTCTGTAGGAATATTCTAGAGTCTGCTCATCAAAGCTATGCTGCTTGCTCTTTGCAGGGTGCTTGCAGTGGTTACTGTTGAGCAGGGACTGCAACACAAGCAACAGAATCCATTAGTCTCCCTACTCCATAAAGATAACTTGGAGGCAAGGGAGCCTGATAAGATATGAAGATAATATGTTTTCTAGGAGAGGAAACTATTGGAAAACCTTAGTGAACTATCTAATTTTAAGAGTGATTTATTTTGCCTTCTTTTTTCACCTCATGATGAGACTTTACAGCCAGAACTAAATCAGGCTGTCTTTCCTAAGAGCAAGGAGGGCAGTAAATCTGTACTGCCAAGCTCCTCTAATATTGACAGCTTTGCAGTGTGGGTTTCTCTAGAGATAGTCTAAGCACATATAAGCTTACAGGAGCTGAAACAGGTTGTATAATAAAAGCAGGCCAATCTCATATCTCACACTTATTTCCACTTTAGACTCAACTTTAAAAAAAGCCATTAACTACAAATTAATCCCTATTTAAGTCTAAAACATGCTTTTTGTTTCATATCACTTAATTTCAAGTTATTAGAACTATATCAGGGCAAAAAACTAAGTGTTTGCAGCTAGTTATTAACACTACTGAAATATATAAAAAGAGGCCATGCACATATTTTTCCCTAATTTATAAAATGTTTGCACTTTTTAAAAAGTGCTTTCAAAAAGCAAATAATTGAAACTAATGCTGGGTTGAATAAAAACTTTGTTGACCTGAGAGTTTCAAGTATGCTAGCTAAACCTTGAGGAAAAAGGTAATACAAAATATCAAAGACATGTTTTCTATTGATACAGACCTTAAAAGTTTTATGAAAAAAGTAAAGGGATTTAGTCACAAAAGTCCAAAAAGAATTATCCAGTAAAATGTCTAAGCTTTTTCATTAACATTTAAATAAGCTTAGTTTCATTTTATATACTAAGAAAATATTTCTTTTCCCTTTCTGCATTACAGATTTTTTTCCCTCCTGTATTATTTGTCTGTAATTCAAAAATAGCTTTTGTTCCTACTGTAAATGGTTGCCAGGTGGTTAAACAATAGAGGTAATGAACGCTAATGAAATACCAAAGTTAATCTTCTGGGGCAAATAAGAGTTTTTCTGCATTATTTTAAACTTTGTCCAAAATTTGGCACACTGGTGGATGAAAATGTGGATATGGCCCAGCAATGTGCTCTTGTATGCCAGAGAGCCAACCGTATCCTGGGATGCATCCAAAGCAGTGTGGCCAGCAGGGCAAGGGAGGGGATTTTGCTCCTCTCCTCCACTCTGCTGAGACCTACCTGGAGTGTTGTGTCCAGCTGTGCAGACCTCAGTACAGGGAAGTCATGAACCTGAAAATATTCAGGGCTGGGAGTTCCTTTTCCGTGTGGAAAAGCTGAAAGAGTCGGGTTTGTTCAGCCTGGAGAAAACTCCAGGGAGATTTTTTTGCAGCCTTTCATTACTTATAAGGGACCTACAAGAAAGATGGGAATAGACTTTTTATCAGGGCCTTGAGACAGGACAAGGGTTAATGGTTTTAAACTGAAAGTGGATAGATTCAGACTAGATATAAGGAAGGTTTTTTTTTTTTACTATGAGGGTAGTGAAACACTGGAACACATTGCCCTGAAAAGCTGTGCATGACACATCTCTAGAAGTCAGTCATCAAGAGGAGACTGGATGAGACTCTCAGAAACATGATCAATTGAAAGATGCATGTGCTGATTTCAGGAGCTGTTGGATTAGTTAACTTTTAAAGGTCTCTTCCAACACATTATTCTATGATTCTATGAAATGTATTTAAAAATCATTTTTACTAGGCAGTTAAACTTCACCATAATTATTTTTTCTCTTTCTTGTCTTCTATCCCTTTTGACCAACCTTACAGTCGTTCTTCTGATGTCCAGGGTCTCAAAGTCTCTAGTTTGTAATTGTGGACCATTCCCTTTGCAATCACTGGGTGACAGAGATGCAGGCAACACAGCTTGCAAGAGAGAACTTCTCAGCCTGCTGTCTGATTTGAGGTGCACATTAGGCACCACTCCTGTACCACTTAATCTAAGATTCTTGCAGCCCTGGTGGGATTGTGCAAAGGAATTTAAACAGCTGGAGGCTTGAGAGGGCTGACAAACATGTCCAGGGCTGTTCACAGGCTGGCATTTACCAGCTTGAGGGACTTGTAAAACAAAGCTTGAGAAGCGACTTTTTAACACAAAATTTGTCAGCAACACTTGTAACAATGTGCATCTTCAAAAGCATTGAGCCAGATCTTCAGGCTGTGTTGCTCTGAATAATTTTAAAAGTGTATCTTCTTCCCTTCTGAAATATTAGCAGACCTTGCGTGGTTAGTACCAGCTAGGTGTACTGAAGGGACCCTGAGGAAAGAAACAACAGGTGTTTCAAGTGGGAACACCAAGATTGGCTGTGATATACTATATTGTTTTATTTCTCTCTCGACAGAAATATGTTGCACTGTACAACAAAGTATTCCCTATGGCTTCTTGGGGAGAGGATATAGACTCTCAAGTTTCTGTTTTTATTTGTGTAAGCCAGTGCCTCTTTGATGAACTGTATTATTTTCCTCCCATGATCCATTTCTAGGATTTCTTTTTTTCCAAAGAGCAGCCAAGGTTGTCCAATCATTATTATCCATTTTCTTTAGGCATTCTTTCTTTTGGGGACTATTTGGATTATGTGCCTAAACCCCATTCAGGATTAAGAAAGATTTAAAGTACTGATAATTTAATTTTCTTATTACTCTTTTTATTTAATTGGGAAAAAATTGATAGCCTAAGGACTAGGAATCCACAAATCCCACTTTCTCTCCTGCCATGATATTTTGCATTATCACAGGTTCTATTAGCAATTTTTTCGGTTCTTTGTTGTTGCTGAAGAAGCCTTTGGGACAAAATGTACCAAGGATCTACCAAAATATATAAGGTTGTATAATGCATTAGTTGTCATTAAATGCTTAAATTAGGTCCCTAGTGCACACATGTAAAATCACTGATGCTTGTAATATGTATCAACAGTTTTAGCTCTAAAAATTTCAGCTCAAGCTTTGTAGCCACTGTCAATTTCCTCAGACTGTTTCTCAGTACACATAGGGATTTGTAGGAGATGATCAATAGTTATTTTGATATTTGCTGAGGTTTCTTCCTCTTTATACAGATAGTTTTAAATTTTATTTCAATTTTTTCAGCATGTCTGATGAGCTTTTTTGCAATTTAAAGAAATTAAAGGAGCACATCTTAAACTGGGAGGAAATGCTTGTATTTCTTTGGGCCCTGATTCTGCTAATGCCACTCATGGAATACACCAATTCTGTAGAAGAGGGTCTGTTGTACTAAAATAAAGAATCAAAGAAATACAGCTGCAGCCTTTCAAGACAAGAAGGTAGAGAGCCATCTGTAAAAGAGAAATGTATTTAGAAAAATTATTTCAAGTTTCTAGGATTTATTTCTAAGAGAGGAAAAAAAGAGAAAAGATATATTTAACAGCACTTAGAGGAGATAGGACTTCATCATTTTTAAGTACTGTGGAGGATCTCTATATGCTAACCTACATGGAATTTAATCTGCCTTTGAAAGATGAAAGGTTGAAATGAGCCAGCCAGAATTACAGCCTCAGCTTCTAGGGAGTCCAGGTTTTGCTACCTTAGTGATTAGATCTCAAAACTTCTTTCTCTGGCTAAAAATCCCTCTAAATCATAGCTTTAAAGACTTGTATACAAACTGAATGTATCTCCATGAGGTAGTGAGAAGCTTCCACTATTTCAGTGTAGGGAACTAGAGGATCAAGAATCAGGTGTTTGAGAAAAACACAAACTACACTTGGTTTCTTCTTTCTTGGTCCTTTTTCATTTAGGACAATTTTCACATAAATAAATAATACATTTATTTAGATTTATTTTCTAGTTCAGTTTGTGCTATAAGGATCCTAAAATGTAGTGAAATGTGTTTATTTTATATCAGATAGAGAAGATTCACTGAAGATTAATCAAAAGGGATTCCTTTATTTACCTATTTATGTATACATGCGTTTGGTTTTTTTACATTTGTTCTCATAACTAAAGGTTTAAAAACTGTAGAATTCTGTTGGTTTATTTTTTATGAGGCTTGAAAAAGCATATGGTAATAGAAATACAGAAAAGCAGGTAACTTCTTGGTCTGTTAACTTAATGGTTTAAAAAGGCTGGACTTTATATTCAAATTTTTAGTAATAGTAACCTAACATGAATGAAAAAATCTTTTTTCTTTAAATGTATGGTTCAATGTAATAATATGTATTTTAATTTTTCATTTTCATCATCAAAAGCTGACTTCTAAAATTGAAGATAATCAGAGCTATCAAATGTTTTTTCATCAATATTTTTGTTTTAAAAATCTATTTAATCTTTTATTCTGACAGTGTCTAAGGGACGTTAATTTTTCAACAGGAGTTTAATTTTTTTTTTGAGGGAAACTATATGTTTTTGACAGTTTCCTGACCCAAAATATCAGACTCAGTTGTAAGTGAGGATTGGGTCAGTGAGGAGCAGCACATGATTTCTGAGCTTCGTGCCAGTGGGAGGGACATGAACCCAGGATTTTTCCGCCCCATTTACAGGGAGCTGAGAAGCAGCAGCAACAGTATTGCACTGGGAAAAGCTGTGCATTATTTCATTTCCCACCTCTGGGCAGACGTATGAGAAGTGGGCTGGTCAGGTTAGGCCACTGTATCTATTTTTCATCAGAAAAAACCCCAAGCCAAATCAATCTGTGTATATGTGCAAATACATCTCTTGGAAAAGCATGTGCATCTTGGCTGGCAGTGGCTGAATGGGCTGATATGTGTCTCTCACAAATGTACTAGATCAAGGAAGCAGGACATTTATATGATACTGCTAATCTCAAAACAGCACAGGAGATTTAAATCTGCAGCTTCCAATAGTGGCTAGATAGGAGGCATGGATAGAGTATTGGGGGCTGCCAGCTCAGATGGGACCTTGGTAGCAACGACTTGAGAACATCATTGTCTGACAGCAAGCACAGCACTCTCTATTTATTCACAGGTGCAGATGTCTGTATCTGTTGCTATGCTTAGCCCTCCACAGAGGGCTCTAACAAGTGGGCTGGAGTGGGTATGGTCTAGGCTTCAGTATGATTTTAGGGGAAGTTAAAGAATTAGCTGAGATCAGCATTGCAAGGAAAAAAATTCAACAAAATCAACATGCTGTATGTGTCTTCTGTTCAAAGTGTGATGTAGAGCAAGCTGACATGTAATACAAGGGATACGGTTGTTGTAGCACAAAAATTGCACGAAAGTACATCTGTTTAATGTCACTGTGATTTCATGATTCCATTTTAATAGTTGAAAAGTGAATTCTATGTAATAGTCTTCAAAGGCCACTAGCAAAAATCTGCAGCAACAATAGTATACTCAGGGTGCTTCTCAATGTCTACAGTCAGGATTGGTCGTTCTAAATGTATGATTTTTTTTTTTTAAATCAACTATTTTCTGTTACAAAGACTGAAACTGTAAAACAGTAGAACATAACTCAAACCTCTTGATCAGGGGTTATTTAGAAACTTTTTTAAATTTGGTCCAAAATACACACTCTTTTCTAGTTAGCAATAGGGTTTAGAAACACAAACCACTTCTGGTTTTATACCAGTCATATTGATAGTTTGCTAGATGCTGTTCTCCATCTCTCTTAATGCTGTCCTCACCACAGCAATACTGTAGTATCTTTTGGATGCAGATCGATTAGTTTTCACATATGCAAGGAAACACACACAGTATTGTGTTCCATTGTGGAAGGTGTTACCTTGAAGCATTTCCACTGAAAAGGTACAGTAAAAAGTGTAGAGGCAAGACCATGTTTGTCCTTTGTTTCTGTGGGAATCCATTCCTCATGTTCTGGCAAATTTCTAGGAAAATATACTCTATTTCCACTTAATCAGTATCTCCATAGAAATTTCTATTTTGCCAACAAAATAAAGTAAAATGTTTGTAAAAAGCCCAAGTCCCTAGAGGACAACTTGAAATATTACTCCCAGATGGATCAGCCTGAACAATGCATTGCCAAAATGCAATCACATTTAGGGACCTGCCCATTAAGTGATACTGCCATTAGTGTTTGTGACCTTTTTGTTGTGCAGATGAAAATATAAATCAGTATTCTCGTCACAATTGCATTGCCATGCATCAGTGAAGTCCTATTTTAATTTTGCATGTTTCCCCAGTAAACTGCTTTCCTTCAAAAACAAAACTGCCATTCTCTTTGTCACCTCCTGGTCAGTCTGAAAAGGGACAAATAATTTTGTCACAGTGGAAGCATTGGAAGAGATTCAGGAAAATGGTGAGCAAATAGGTATCTCTAACTGAGGTAATTTGCTGCTCATAAGCATTCAGGAGGGACAAACTTTGAAAGAAGGAGAAAATTGCTTGATTTTCACACATGGAGAGGGATCAGACACCTCCACCCTACTCAAGATTTCTTATATGTCTAGGAAAAATCTCGGATATACTATAAATTATGTTGCCACTCACTCAGCCATTAGGAGCCCATCTCCCACTAGATTTTAACCTTTGATGAGATGAAGATATATAATATTTGTAAAAAACAAAGAATTAAACAAGGGATATTTTACATGTACATCAGTTCTATTAGTGCTGTTTCTGTTGGAGCAAGGTCACCTTCTAAATAAGAAAAATGCTCTTCCCATCCCTTGAGAATGAAACAGTATCCAAAACCTGCCTGTGCGAGCCATTTTCAGACTTTCCACATAGACCAAAATTATTGCACCTATGTAATGTAACAAATCCTCCTAACTGGCAAGGTTTTGAGACCACGCCCTTCATTTTCTCTAGAAAAAATCAGATAAGGGCAGAATATAGTTTTTAAACTGTATTGTTGTACCCATTCAAAGCACAGCTCTTCCTGTTATTCTAGAGAAAAACACTGTCTGCATTTCCAAGTTTTAGCATTTTAGCATTTCTTAACTCTTCTATTCCTGTTCCTACTTGTTTTCTTTTATCACATTAATGCAGACATGCTAAATGAATTATCATGTGCTCACTACAAATCAAAACCCTCTCAAATGAGATGCTCTGTGTACTGCTGTTTTCAGCCTTATTTTCCATCTTTTCAGTTCTGTCAGCCACAGAGAAATACAGTTAATTAAATCATTGCTCTCTTATTCCCTAACAAGGACCCAGCTTTATTTTTTTCAAATCTTATATACGGTAACTTATCCTAACTATGTGAGATGGGGTCAAAAAAAAAGTAAAAATAGCAGATGTGTTTTAGAAGAATCTGAAAGACATTTTGCTTTTTTTTTTCTCATTAAGTTTAGATACCTGTGATACTCTAAACATTGTTTTTCGAATGTTCTAATCCATGTGACTGTGAAGGTGTGTGCCTCTGACTCCTTTTCTTGCAGACATTTTTCTTTCTAATATATATAGAGCTATTTGAAAAGTCAGATTCTGTACCTTCCTATGCATGCAGAACTATTCCAGGAACAAGAAGACAGTTTCCAAAAGAGCATATCTCTATTTAATCACAGTTTAAACTAGTTACACCAGTGTTTAGATTAGCCTATTTCACATACTTTTCTTTCCAGATTAATTTCCTGTGTGATTTGAATCTGGTTTAGATAACAGTTAAATGATGTTTGTAGACCTTCTGATTCATGACTAGGACTTTTTTTTCCCCCTAAATAATACATTATGCCAGCATGGAATCAAAGTAGCTGAGCCAAGAACTGATCAAAAGGTGGACGGACTTCAGAGGAGTGTGGAAAAAGGTGGGGAACTGTCTTGATTTCTCCCTGTGTAGCATAAGCAAGTGCTGAAAGCATCTATGATCTCATACTATGGACATTATAATCTCTTCCTGGTTTTGCAGACATTAAGAAAACTCAATCATAAATTCTAGGTTTGATATATGTTTAATTCCAGAAAAAAAAATCCTCACAGAGAGTTGGTTTCCTCCTCAAACCTGGCTCCTGCTATCCACATTTTCTCTTAGCAATGACCAGTTACATTTCTTCTTGGCCCACATGAACATGATTGCCTTGGGTTCTCCTTTCTGTCACCAACCTCTTCAGGAATTTGCTGCTTTAATACCTTTGAGGGCCTATACTGAAATCTGTGCAATGAGAACTTCAGTGGGAGCTAGGTCTCCATGTGGTGGGCAGCTGGGGCAGTTAGTATAAACAGGCAAATATAAATAAGTCCTTGATTTATAATGGCAGTGATGTATACTATCAGGGAAAAAAAGTTCCCTTCTCTTCCATATCCTTTTGATTTCTTGGACTATCTCTTTGATTTGCTGCCAGTCACTGTTTAATTTTTCCTTATGCCTGTGTTCACTGCTTTTATTGTAATTTGTTAGTGAATGGCATTTTGAAATTTGAATGGCAATAGCCAGCAGTGGGAAAGAATGAGAAGAAATAATATGGGACAGCATAGGTATCAGTTGGTAGCAGGAGTAGATTTATTATATATGCCGAATTCCAAGACAAAGTTTGGTTTCTGAGGCTTCTCTTTGGGATTTCAGATGAAAGCATAATTACTTTGGTTAGATCTATTGTGAGATTTTTGGAATAATTGCATCTTATATGTGAAACTCAGAAGATGTCTTCAGATCTAGACTCTACAAAGTCATTGAGGAAGCTAAATAACACCTTACTGCAGACTGGAGTAGCATAGTTTGCAGATATCTAGGGGGTTTTTGCCAGAGTAAAAGAGGCCCAATTTTGATGCCTACTAGTCTGAACCAGCACAGCATATTTAGTGTTCCTTATTAATAGCTCTTTTGTGCAGGTGACTGTTCAGTTCTCTGTAGTAAGGTTCTATTTCCTGTTGAATTATTATTAATTATTTAGAGAAGGAAACAGCTATGAATTTTATAGTGTTTTTTTTCTTAAAATCTGTAAAATAGGTAAAAGTTACACTAATCTGTAACATTTCATAAGAGTACATTGCAAATTTTTATCAGTAAAGAAATAGGCAAAACTGGTTGCTGTTATCATTTTGCTGCAGTTCTGTCTGAATACTTTTTCGATGTGTCTCTCATTGAGGTAAAAGTGCTTCTCCCCTTTTCCACATGCAAACACATCTCAAGAAGGACCTCAAGTCCTGCAGCATTTAAAGTCTGGAAGGAGAAGAGCAAAGACCCATGTCTACTGGCACTGCAGAACTATGAAGTGCCTAAAGCCAGCTTGCATTTTCAAGGGCTTCTTTGAATCTCTGGTATTTAGTATTGTTTTCAGCCTTGTTTCCTAGCAGTGTTCAGGTAATCAATAATTCCCTGTGGTGCTCTTTGTATGAGGCTCCTTGGAGGAATGAAAACAATTGTGAGATCTTTGGTGGCAGCACTGGAAACAAGTGTCTGCCCCTCTCAGTAAATAGTAGCTGTTATTTTTTTACGATTACAGTCAATGTCATCCAGTGAATAAATTGAAAGAATTGTAGGAATGAGTGTAACTAGTTTATTGACCTGAACATACACCTAAAAAAAAAATCAGCTACAGGTGTTCCTGACTTTTAGAGACATCATAATAAGGACTATGATGTAACTGAAGCTGGTAAGGTTTTTCTTTTAAAATAAACTCTCTATACTTACAATATTGGACTGCGGTGCTTTCTCAGAGATAAATATTTTCAAAGGGATAACAAGCTGGGCTGTCAGCCTAGCAAAGAGCAAAAAAAGAAAAATTTTAGATAAAATTTCCGGTCTCTTATATAGGCTAAAAATCACAGTCAAACTTTGCCCATATCATCATTATTTCTCAGTTTTCCAGCTCACAAAAACCTTTACTGCTTTCTGCACTGTATGTTGCAGAAAAATCTTCAGCATGCATCTGTGTCTACACTGACGGTGTGAAAGTACCGCATACAAAAGGGGTGAGTAGAAAATAGTTTGCTAAAACCAAGCAGCAGCCTTGCAGGAAATCCTTAGGTCTCATCATTATTTAGAGATCGATTGCTTCCATTTTGCTAAACTTCTTGGTCTACACCGTTGGTACTTAAGGTAAGGAGAATCAGAGCATTGATAAAATAATTATATAGGATCATAGAATTTTTTAGGTTGGAAAAGGCTTTTAAGATCATCAAGTCCAACCATTAACATCGTATTTCCAAGTCCATGACATTATAAGCTAACATATTAAATGCAAAAGATATTTAAAAAAAAAAAAAAATCTGCAAATTAAGATCTGATAAAATGAAACTGCTATGCAACACTAGCAGTTTAGGGATATTTTGTCGTATGTATATTTCATCTCAAAGGTACATTTAAAATTTTAATTACCAGTTTTTCCTTCTTAGGTTTCAGTTAGCAATGTGAAAAGAACACAGTGGCACCGTGAAAAGTCCTGCAATATGTATATTGGTCTGTTTTCAAAATAGGCCATGGAGTACTTTTCCACCAGACTGTGATAAACTGGTGGCTATAGCTATAGTGCAATCACCTGAGATAATGTGCCTCATATAAACACCTCATGGCTCGCTTAGAATTGCTGGATCTGGGATAATTAGAGAGTTCAGTTCGAGTTAGCAACCACATATCTACCAAACTTCTCAGACAGGCTGTGCAGCTGATGTGTTAACTGACCTTAGGCTTCACGTCACTGCAGACATCATTAACCTTCAGATCACCATGCTGAAGTCTCTATGCCTATGGAACTGTTAAAGCTTCCAGAATTTCAGTTGAGCAGGGAATGTGAAATGGACCATCAGGAACAGTCCTTGCATTGATTTTAGGTGGCTTGCACACTCACCATCTTGTCAATGGATTTTTAACCAAATGGAATCAGACAGCTTAGACATTAGAACTGAGAATGATAATAAAATACTTCTGCATATCTTCCTGAATAGCAAACTTTATAGCTATGCTTAAAGGTAGGTGCAAGATGAATAAACATCCCTTAAGAGTCTTTAGTATGGTAATACACTGGATTCCTTTGAATTTAAAGTAGTGTGCTCTGCAAACCATACTATCATTGGCCACATCTGATTTTGAATTATGCCAATTACTCTGCAATGCTTCAATGCATGGGAATATTTGCAGGCTTCTCTTAGGCAGTCTTTGGCACTGAAAAGCCAAGACCAGGGAATGTACTAAAGCCTGATGTTTATTTTTTATATAATACATCTACATTCTGAGCAACCCAGAATACATTTTCAGTTAGGGTCTTCAACCCTGAACTACAAAAGGTGAGCTACATTGTTGTCTCTGTTCAGAAAGTCTGCCTGAGTCATTTCAGCAGGAGGCCTCGACTGAATAAAATATGGTTCTTCTGGAGTTTTCAAGCTTCAGAGGCTAGATTTTTCCAGCTAATTAACTAAGCAGCAATGACAGAAACGCTTTGCCCACTGACACAATTCAGAACTGTATTGCAGCAGGACGTTGCTCTGTGATCTTGCACACTTCCAGAGGCATTTATTTTCCTGCTTTTTGGTCTATATGTGCATGCTTTTCTCTCTGGCTCATGAGGACTGCAGTTTGGTACCTGGTTGGTGTGCACAAGTTGCTACTTTACATCATCACTTAGTGTCCTTTGGAAGCAACTGCCTTTTTGATGAATGCAGTTCTTTACAACAGTCAAATGGGCAAATTCTCTGTGAGTTCCCCTCATAATCTTATCATATGATATAAGCAGAATTTAGTAATAAAATATGTGCTGAACTTGGCTTCAGTATAAAGGAGAGTTCCTGCATGGCTCTTCTCAAATTAGAAGAGGATCTATACCAGATTTATTTGCCGTTTTGTTTTTATTCTTTGAGATTTTTGGGGCTTTTTAAAGAATTCTCAAAGATACGTAGCTCTAGAGTCACATTTTTCATATGTGTCATCAAGACAGCCTATCTTCTGCCTTTGTTGATACCAAATAACCTCTTCCTTTACAAATTCCATTTCAGAGGAACATATTACCCCTTTTACTCTCATTAAATGGGAATAAAACACTTGTATATTTCTCCCTGGGTGCAAATAAGGGAAAACTGTGGTCTCAAAACAAAACTGATATGTAAAATAATCTTCTTTCTACTGATCTTTCCTGCTCTTCCATCTCAAATTACAAATTAAAAATTCAATAACTCATATGTATTTATATAAAATTACAACATTTTAAAGCTTAAAAAACTCCAAAACTGAACCATTGTTTTGCTGAACTTTGATGAAAGGTAAGCTTGGCTTAAATATTGCTTTTGGAGTACATTTTTTATTTTTGGTTGTTTGATTTTGTTTGTTAGGACTTACTGTGTGCTGGTATTACATAAACACATCTAAGTTATTGCATTATTTTAACTAGAAAGCATCAGGAATCAGGGGGCAGGAAACAACTCATCATTTTGCTGGATCCACACATGTGCAAGAATCCAGCATGTTCTTTAAATATAATTCAAAATAATCTGCTCTTGATTAAAAACATAGAAATATTAAAAAGAAGGTAGACTTTAGAAAACTATGTGATGGGCCTGGAGAACTCAGCATCAGAAAGTGTTTCAAGGCACGAAGTTATATTTGCCTAGATTTTGCATGGCACAGAAAACGTGTTAAAACCACTTTATAGGATGTTCCATGAGCTGTTTACAGTAGGTCTTCCTTATTTATAGTAGACACTGGTTTTGTAATCAATGCAAAGCTTAAAATTAGTATTATCTCTTACTACTCTTGTTTATGATCATTAGTTTTATATTGTTGCCAATTTTTTTAAAAATTTTTTTTGGTGGGGAGAAGGGTTCTTAAAGTGCAAAGGGCAAGGAATTAACATTGCAGTCAACAATCCTAACTTTTGTATTTTTTTTTTAATTATTCGTCTTACCTAGTGTGGAATATTCATCTTTCCGTTTGCCTAGTATGTTCAGGGCATTCAATATATTCAAGAATATACAAGTGAGTATATGCAATAAAGATACTAATCTATGGTAGGTTTCTCAAGTAATACTTATGTTTATAATGAAAGTTCATGTCACTGAAACATGTATTGCTTTATATGGACAAAGAGAAAGCCAAAACTTGGCTCATGAAATTATATATTGTCTGTAATAAGAAAGTTTAAAAAATCCCTAATCTTGGGATTTATTAAATTATATTTAATATGTTCCAGGTGCTGCAGTTAATCTTAAACCCCCAAAAACTGTATATATTGGTGTTCTTTCAGTTGCAGCTGAACTGATTTGGATCCATGTATATATTTTCAAATACATGTTTTTGACGGTAACTTATTTACACATCATTCATAGTTAATTCTGTATTTTGATCAATCACAGAGGTGGAAAAGATGTAATTATCAGGACCAAATTATTGTCTGACCAACTATTTCATAATAATTGAGTAATTTTAAAGGCCATAATAATCAAATAATGCCACATGTTTTATTATTCCACTATACTATATATCAAATATATGTATACAAAATGTTTCCTGCCTCAAAGTTAAAATTCTATGAAATAGTTGCTTTTGACTTTTAGTCCAGGCTCTGTTATAATATTTTGGCAATACCATAAGTCCTAGACATGTCAAGACTTAACCAGATATTTTCTGCAGGACACCGACTATTGAAAAACAGCATTTTTGGTTTCTTGCAAGTGCTTAAACTGTAAACCTAGCACCTTCTACAGTATATAGGAAATGGCACCTAAAAAGCCATCATGGTGTGTGAGACTCTCCCTAAAAGAACCACTAGAAAATGCTGAGTAGGGAGGTGGGATTTGTAGCACACCTTTCATGCAGGATAAAGGAAAACATCATCTTCACTCATGAGTTTTCTTCTATATTCAGTCAGCAGCCTTTGACACTCACTGCAGTTGGAGAAAAAAACCTCTCTTTTCAATATAGGTTTGAGGAAAATCTTTTGATTGAAGAGAACACATTCTTCCTGCTCCCAGAGAGTGCCCCCACACAGGTCTGAAGCACTCTTGTTGGGTTTTCCCCAGCAGTGCTGCCAGCAGAGCCCTGCATTGCCTAAAGCACCAATGCTCAGCAGTGCTTGCAGATCTAAAGGATTGTGGCCTTCAGAGAGCAAGGGGCTCCTCTCCCTCCTGGATAACTTGAATATTTTCATGTAAATGCAAAGATCTGCAGTTTGTATCATCTGTTTTATTCTGCTTCTGTTTTGGCAACCCCTCTGAAATCCTGATCCCAGGGAAAGGTGTCGGTGAAAGCCAAAGAAAGGGCTTTGTGCTACTCACTCCTTACCTGTCTTGGAAGGCTGGGATTTTTAGGGAGCAATTTTATGTGATTTTGAGGGGAGTTGTGGGCTTGAGTTTTCCTTTCTTTTAGGGCATTGTTTTGAACTAAGTAGCACATAATCAAGCAAAGTTATTGAATTCTGTGTAGTGTCTTTATACTCAGTGTTATGAAAAAAACCTTCAGTCAAGCGTGATTTTAATAACTGCGAACTGATGCCAAAATATTAATGGATTTAAAGGATTTTGTCCTCTGAGGTCTTCAGGAGAATAATTTAAAGGTTTTATTTTCCCTTGAGGACTTTTTTTTCTTTTTAAAAGCTTTTCATTTTCAAATATCAGCTTTCTACTTTTTTTGATACACTTGAAGGGGTTTTGTCAGCTCTCTGTAAAAATTAAGGTCTTTTCAAATGACCTGATTATCCCTCTCCAGTATTGTTGATCCAGAGAAGGAAGAGGAGTGGGAGTGACAGCAGCATAACAAATGAGAGGAGAGTGACAGGGCTGAAAGATGTAGACTAAAATCCTGTGACTAAGGCTTCACAATAAATGAGTTTGAATTCCTTCAATAAATTATATTTAAACCTCACTTGAAATCTCAATAAATAGGATGGAAGTTTTGTTTAGGGAATGGTCAATATTTCACTTATTTGGCTTCCCAAAAAAAGTCTCTCCTTTCTGCAGACTTTTAAGATTGATGATGCTTTAGCCTGTCAAATCTCCAGGGAGCATCTCAGAAATTAATGCCGCGTCCATCCAGCTGCCTGTGGCAGAAGGGCTTTAGCTCACACCTGAGAGAGATTTCTTTATTTGCTGGAACTTGACCTTTTCAGTTGTTTACACCCATGGCTTGGTTAGAGATGCATCTTTTTTTCCTCAGCAATGTAGGTTTGCTCTAAGTTGAAGGATTTTGTCCTGCACACTATTAATGAGAAATACTCTTTTCTTGAGGAATAATGTGTCTCCCACCCCTCAGGTTACACTGAGACTGCTGTCAGCAAGTTTCATCAAAAATGGTATTATCTGTAGAAAATCAAAGGCTCCTTCTTACTTGCCATAGATATCCTGTGAATGTGGTGAGAGCATCCCAACCCCAGAGCTGCTCTGCCCTGGCAGCTCTCCTGACAGGAGCAGTCTCATCAGCACCACTGCCCCTGCCCCAGGTCAGCCTGTGCTACATCCCTGCTCTGGCACCCACCATGTGTGAGACCCCAGGAGGCTGCAAGGGGCTGACCAGGCTCAATATTAATCGCTTCAGGCCTGAGGGGTGGGGGACTGCAGCAACCTTTGCTTCAAATAAACTGCTCCGTGTTTGGGGCTACATCTACTCTAGGTACCCTCCTGCAAGTGCAGTCCCTCTCCTCTCCCACATTTGTGTTTCTTGAAGACCTTTCTTGATTCTTTCTGCACAAGGATTTAATTTGAATACAGCTGTGCTGTTGGCATTTACTCTTCCACCTTCTTGTGTTCCCTAAACCGGGTTATAAAATCCAAAGCTTCCCTTTTCCTAGAGGTTGTATCTAAATTTACATTTTTAAGGTATGTTTAAGTTGCTATTTCTTTAATATAAGTGGCTTTTAGTTGCTCACAGTGTTTTCACGACTGACAGTTTATTTTATGCACTATAGTCCATAAAATGTGCATAATGGGCAAAGGCTACTTCTTAAACTGCTCTAAAATCTTCCAAGAAAACTGATGGTTGAGGTGTCAGGTTGGGAACTTGGTGCTTTCTTCATGGTAGATTTGTCCTACTCTTTCAACTTTAGGAGCATATCCCATTTCTTCTTCAGGGGAGCACTGCTTCACAGTACCTTTGCATTCAACTCTTCTGTGTGAGCCTCTGGCTCTGTTTTTTTCCCTGAAATACAACTGAAGATCAACTCTTTAAGGCTTACAGTATGTTCAACACCAATATCCAAAAGCAGGCTGGGAATCATTTTATATTCAAGTACGGACAGTGCAATCCTACAAATGGTGATTAGTTTCCAGTTCACTCCTCTGGTTCACAGGTGTATCAGTGCTGGTACAGTGACAGGGTTTAGTGACTTGAGGAAGCAGAAGCCTGTGGTATCCTTGATTTAAATGAATTGTTACTGCTGTGCAGCCACACTAGAAATTTATATTCTGAAACTGGAGAAAGCTGACAGACCAACTAATCTGCCACTGAAGAGAAGTTCCACTTCTGCTTCCCTATTTCCAAGATTTAAAGTAATGTGACATCCTTTGTCCCTCTATTCTATTCTAAAGGTAGAGGTAGATATTCCTTGCACAGGACATGTTACACATCACAGCAATAAACTGATGTGCCACCATTTCTTTTCACACTTCAGAAAGAATGGAGCATCCTTTGTTCCTGATAAATCTTGACAGCTGGGGTTGAATGAATGAACAATGCTCTGGGTTGACCACTGATCTGGGCTTTCACAAGAGCCATTATTTTATCATTGCATGGAAACCGGAGACAAACATCAGTTTACATGTGGATATAAAGTAAAAGTGGTGGTACCTACATTGCACGTCTGTGTCACTAGGTTCAGAGTATTTATATATTTCTGTGAATGTGTGTAATTCTTCAGTCTCCTGGATTGGATTTGGAGCCTGACTTGTATATACAAAATCTGGGGCAGAATTTAAATTATCTTCTTTTTCAGTTTGAAAGAAGACTTAGTGCCAAAATAAGGTTTCATCGTTTTTGTATTGGCTAGTAAGTATCTGCAGAACTACTGTGTGCTATAAGGTTACTAATAAAAAATTATAAAGACTGAGTATTGGCCAGATTCTTCAGCAGAGATCATGGAAGAATATTCCATCATTTTGTTTCTCTGCCAAGGAAGTGATGCAGATTGTCTTTTTACTACAACCTCGGGGTTGTATGCAGTGGTACCCATGTTTGCATGTGGGTACCACTGAGAACTGAGGTAGTTTATGCTGTTTGGATTTTTAGTTGTATTCAGGTTGATAGAAGTTCAATCTTTCATGACCTTCCAGCTGTTCCAGGAAGAGCCTTCTTAATGAAACACTTTATCGTGGTATTTGCTGTGTTCTGAATTTATTCTTTATACTTAGCAGAGGGATTACTTCTTAAATAAAGGCAAATGTATCTATTTATCCCTAATCACTTATGTTAGCAGTGCTACAAGTGGTAATAAAGAGCAGACATAGAAACACTTGTACCTCTACACTAGTGCCAGTTAATCTTTATTTTACTACTCCACCTTAGCACTTACAATAAGAATTCACTTCCTTTTAATTTATGCAACCATGACAAATTATTTAGCTGTATTTCAATATATGTTATTTTTTTGCTAAACTTTATTTCTTATGAGATGATGGCAAAATGTTTGGTTTGGTTTGTGTAATATTTCCATAAGTGTTGACACTAAAATCCTATGGTTGTACACTCAAAAGATTAATTTTAATTTTGTGAAATACTGCTCATCTCCTTAAACAAAAACAAAACCATTTTTGTTCTGTGGTTACATTTTGCTGACTTATAGATAATGCAGTTAATATAATACAAAAAGTAACAATTGTCCCACTGTTGCTGATTGTAGCAACAGGATATTAAAGTAATATTAGCTATCTTTTTTTTTATTAGAGCAATATTAATGGATCTTAAAATGCAAACATTTTCCAGGTGAAATAGCAGATGCAAAATGCTGCAGTTCAAAAAGGGAACTGTCCAAAAGGTCAAAGCAGGCACGACTACATCCAGGAGCAGAAGCCTCATGGTTTTGCAGGAAGGTGCAGAAAATAGGGCTGACTGGCTTACTTGATAATATACATACTTGGATTATTGACTCTTCTGAAAAGTCCCAGTGTTTTTTCATTAGGGATGCCCTGTTTTTTGTTGACCCATGGGTGATATTATGGAGGTGTTTCTTGGAATTCTTTGTTCATGGATGGTGTTTTCATTATTTTAGTAAATATAAGAGGTTGTAAAATAGCAAAGAGTAAATAGAATTTTGCTTTCATATTGGGAACCTAAAGCTCATTTGGGAGATTCCTCTCCGGAGAGACAGTTTTGGAAGTTACTCCAGTCCTTTCAAAATAATTGTAATTGTATTTGCATAAATATTATACAGAATTGCTCAAAAGAGAACTCTGGATATGATAAATTTTACAGTACTCATTTACAAGGATCAGGAACAGTAACATTGCATTTTTATACTAGTCAAGTTAATAGGCATAGCAGTTTAAGTTCACAGTTTGTTCCTCAGTTGTACTTTTGGACCTCTCATATTTGCCATTTCTCTAACCCATACCTATCAGTATGCAGCCTCTAGATTAGATCTATGCAAGCTTATTTTTATCAAGCCACTGGCTCATTCTGACTACTTCATCTGAAATTTTTAGTATTGTGCCATGGCAGCTGACCTATGAAAGTCAGGGATTCCTCTATCACTAGCATCCTGAAAAATATCTTGGAACATCCTTTCAGCACATGCCTGTCCAAGGTAAGAGATGGAAATGCTTTCTGCGTATTAAAAATTTAATAACTGTTATGTGGAATTAGGGGATAAGCTCTGTTTTCATTCTCAGTTTGTAAAGTCTTTTGTAAAGCAGCTCTGTGGGCCAGTCATGGCATCACATTAGTTTTGTATAGATAACATGTTATTCTCACTGCACTGTTCTTAAATCCACAAGTAAATTTGTGACAAGTTCTTCTTGAAATATGTTACAGTACTGGGAATGTAATAATCTAACGTGGCAGATCTGTTTATTCCGTGTATCAAGGGTTTTTGCCTGTACAAAGTACTTAGCAGCAGCAGTATGTTCTTGGTGCTTTTATTTCAGCTCAAAGAAAAGCATTTTCTCTTACTGCAAATGCTGAAAAAGGCAGTATGTTTTTCTTTATCATATTTAGTGTTGCATGAGGAGTAGATAATCCTCAATTCAAGCTGATAAGCCTGAAAGGGATTTCAGCTGCTTGCTTTAGCAAAAAATCTTTTCTCCACCTGCTTTATTTTTTTTCTTGGTCATGTGTTCTTTTAATGAACAGTTTGTATTGTCAATACAACAGGAGGGTATATTTTTTTTTCTAGCATGACCAACATTCTTGCTGGCTGACCCATCAGTCTGGTGCGAGATACATCAAGAAAAATAATAAATTCTGATCCAGGCAAGAATATGGTTATGAATCATTCTCATACTGCGGAAAAAAAATGTCTTCAGTAAGAAGCATCATTTCATAAGCAAAATCAACTTGTAGAGAGCAGCATAAACATATGATCTTAAATAGACATTGAATCATCCAGGAAAATTCACACAGCAATCCTTTACAATTAAAGACTAAGGCAGTCAGTTAATGAACTGTCTTTTGAATAAAAGATCTTCATATTATATGCCTTACGAGATATTTATGTCAAGAGTGGGTTTCAAAACTTAGCACACAGTTTGCATAAGTGATTACTGTTCTGGTGATAGCCTCTCAGAAAAAAGGGCAGTAGTTTGTACTGCAAGTCTGAAAACACTTCCTTTTACAGATCCTAGTTTTCATCTTGTCCATGGCATGGGAAATGCAGATCATATTGTGAATACTTTGGTAGTTTTCACAGTAATCCTTGTATCTCAGTCTGAGGTGATTATAGCATTTAGCTCTTGTTCTTTTCTGAATAGCCTTCTGAAAGAGTAAGATGTGGAATAAAATGTTTTCTTCTACCTGAAAGCCAGGTTTGATGTATAGTTCAGCAAGGAGAAAGCCTAAGTGGTGCTGAAATTGCTAGCTCACTACCCCAACCATTTCCATGGCTGTCTTCATTGCCTGATGGTTTTCATAACAATGGCTGGCAGGCTTTAGCTCTGGTTTAACTTGTACTTCAGGCAAAGCATTCTTAAGTACTCACTTTTTAAAAATGTATATTTACTTTTCTCTGTTATGAAGATATGCCATCTTAAGCTTTTTATAAGATTTTCAAATGCTCCAAATTTTTATTTTATTTACCTTTGTAAGCAATCTCTGGTGAAAGCAGACTAAGACAGGATTTTACATTGGGAGCATTCTAAGGTACATTGCATAATACCATTTGTGCTGATACAATTTTGTTAAATGGGAAAAACAGAAGAGAGAGGAAGAAAGCCGCATTCATATCAAGCCAGAAGCACTAATACTTAAGAGAATTGTTCTATGCACTGCATATTAAAAGAATAAATGAGTTTTCATATAAAGAGCAACCACACACCGGAATTTTTAGAACTCCCACTTACATGAGTAGTGCTTTTCCATTTGTTATAAAGAAAGACAATGTTTTAAATAGCAGTATTGGTAAAAAGGTTAATAAAGATCCTTCTATAAGGTATTTCATTTGAGGAAGACGAAAGGAAAGGATATGTGTTTGGTGGTTCAGTGGTTTGGTTGGGTTTTTTTCCCTTCATTAGTTGTTTACTGAAGTAAACTACTTCAAAAAGAAAATTTAAGTTCAATTCCTTTTCAGCCCAACCCACCAAGGGGTGATCTGGGATTTTTTCCCTCCAGAGATTAAGCAGCATACTTGCTGTCAGGATCAAATTACCTGAATGGTTCTTTCATCCAACTGCCCTGTTCCAAAACCAGCACCTACTCTCCGCCCTGAGCGTATGATGCGTATGCTCCTGCAATAACCTTGTCAGGAAATGCAAATTTTAATCAATTTTTTTATCGCAGACTAGAATGATTTATGATGTGCATTCTCTAATATTAAAAAAAATCGTGGTCACAATGAACCGGTTCAGAGTTTTTTTATCATATTGCCTATGAATTATGTTATTACAGCCAAAATTGTGACCATAGGATTTCTTGAAAGGATCCCATCCATTTCAACAAAAGAAACTGCAATTCTGTCAATAGCCTGGCTGCCCTACCCACCAAATCCTCTTGATATTTCTGTGTCTGAACCAAGATTTAGAAGGGAGATACACCAGGGAAAAAATAGAGGTCAGGATAGCAAAACATGTTCCTGTCTCTGCAGCCTGATAAAATGTGGCTAAAATAATCTTTCAGATGATGTAACATTTTTAAAATACATAGAAAATAAAATCACCTAAGTCCTCAGCTTCTGTGCTGTGGAGCAGCATGGTGTTGTAACACAACATCTAGGTACAACTCTGTTTGCTGGTTCTTGTGCTCAGAGTGAGGACGTGTGTAGTTTTACAGAAATTATTTCATGTCCTCATTGCTTGAACTGGAAGACAAGTCAGAGCTTCCTAGACCCCATCTCAGTTCCTCTTCAGTGGTGCTGAACTTGGCTCTGAATTCATGAGTACTTGGCACTGTTTGTTTTCTCATTCCTCTCCGAAATTTCTCTCAGCTGCTTACAATTTACTATTCCAGCTAATTAGGTGACAGCCTAATAATTGATTTGTAGGTGCTTGCTAATTAAAGTTAATCATGTATGCACAGTTGTGATTTTTTCTCATTTCAAAGGAGTGTGATCACAGCCAATGAAAAAATGTCAGGAGGGAATGATTAAATTTGTGTGCGTAATTTTCTTGAAAACCATATAAATGCTTTTCAGATTTCTAAGTGCTGTAGATTTATCTACCAGTTGAGCTGAAAATGCTGCCACTGACTGAACAGATCAGTGTCTTAGGGTATACCTTAGTTATACCATTATTAAACTATAATTGAATCCAATGAAAACCTTGCCTGAGTGGGTAAAACCTGGGACTGGGAATCCTCAGACAAACCCCCAGGAGCATCAAGCCCATGTAATGCAAGCTTTGGTGATGTGAGAACTGGACTGTTCAAAATTTGTCAGTATCAGCTTCTGGTACCTTTCTTCATTCTCCAGCCTGTAGTTTATCCTGTAGGTGTAAAGCATTGGAGAGTTGTAGTCTAATATTAGATAGTAAATGTCAGGGGTTGTCATCTCCTAAGTGTTAGTTGGTAAACACATCCAGTGTGGGCTTGAAAATCATTCCCTGAGAGATCATTGTGGATCTCTTCCTTGTCTGTATGCCAGTGAATTTAAACTCTTTATATGGGGCTCTAGACCATCATATTTGCATCTAAATCTTGCTGTGTATTGTTCCTGCTGCAGTTCTAGGTAGACTTTGCTTAACTACATAATTTTCAATGGCTTTTAATCTCCCCTGGACTTTCATAGGAATGGAACATTTCTGCTGTTTTTTTGGAAATAAAGGGGATAAAGGACATACAAATCACTTTTTTGTTTTCTCTGCGTGTCAGGAAAATATGATTTTTAGTTCAGCTGGTAACATGGATTTAATTGGTTTTGAACTTGAAAAAAAATCATCCCAGTGTAAGGAAATGTGGGCTTTGCATTTCCACTGTGGATTTGGCCATGGATAGCAGTGCCAAAGTAGAGAGCCACAGTAAGGCTGTGAATGTGAAGGGTGAGTGAGCTGGTGAAAGTGCAGAGTTGGAAGGAGAGGTTACCTTGTTACCTCCTGGCCTGGACAACAGGTGATAAGTTCTTTCACTGATCTAAAGAAAATAAATGGGTAAGGAGATTCACTTTCACTTCCTACCTCAGAAATGGGCTGACAGTCAGCCAGACAAGTATATCAAGGGAAACTGCATCCCTGCAACTGAGGAACTGTGGATCAGTTTCTCCCACACAACGCAGGCCTAAAATGCATTTAGTACCCTTGCTATGTCCCTGCCACCTTTGCTGCATGTTCTACTTCCCTCATCTCCTGGGTGCTTAGTGCAGAAGTGGATGCTCCTTTCTCACCACCTAGGAATTGTCATTGTTTGTGAGAGTTTTTGTCCTAAAGTGAAGTGTGCTAAAGTGCTTCAGGAAGCTCAACTTCAGCCATGGCAATGTAAGTGCTCTGCTGAGCAGTATCTTACAAATTGCAGGTGTCCATCACAGGCACATTCATTTTCCAGAGGTTTTGCCTTTTGGTTTTGTGCTTTGGGTTTTTTTCCCTGCTGCTTTGGTTACAGCTCTTAGTAGCACATTGTTAGAATTGTTCATCTGTTTGTACAGCTTATATTCAGTGATCCCAGTCCTGCCCTGGCTCTGTGCTGGGCTGCAGCCAGGCACGGTTGTAGAACAGGAGTCAGGGTTAGTGATCATCTTCGGTGCTCACTGGCTTTGCATTGGGGAGCAGCTTCAGGGGTGAGTAGCAACATGAAAGTAATTGCATATGGCTTTAAATACAGAAGGGATCAAAGGAGCAGGAAGGCAGCTAGTTTCCTTAGTCTTGGGCAACTGCTAGGGAAAGAGAGAGGGCAGAGATGGAAGAATAAGAAAGAGGTTTTTCAAATTGTTTTGTGCTACTTGTCTGTGATAAGTTGCTCTGTGCCACTTTGGTGATTCAGAACAGCCATAAAGTTGGTCTAAAACATGCTTTTTTTCTGCATTTACTGCTTCACCAGAGCACTGCAAAACAACTGAAGTGTAATGATGAATCAGTCCTGTTTATTTAATTTTGTTTTGCATACTTGAGCTTTACAGCAACATTATTAATGGGAAAAAAGCTGGAGAAACATTCATCTTTGTTTATAGCAGAAGCTGAAATAATTGGAAAAAAATGTTTTCCTCTGGTTTTCAACTTTTTCAATTAAACTGCATTTGAATTTTCAATCTGTTGGGACTCATTCTTCATTATCTTTTCTCCGGGTTGCATGTATGTGTCATTTCCCCAAAACTGAACTCCCTAGGACTAAGAGTCACTTTACATATTGCTTAAATACAAGGCAATGAAGAACATTGAACAAATAGGAAGAACAGTGCTGTAAAAGTAGTCATCACCTTATGCAGTTATAATTACTACATGTTGCCTTCTTTTGTATCTCTCCTTTACCTTGGGTATCCTCTTACATACCTTTCTGTGCGTGTATTGTACATAACTGTAACTTAACTACATATTGGACCAGTTCTTCAGCAAACAGACTCTGCTGATGATGGAGAAATTGGAGGTTAGCAATGTACATGTTGTGAGTCCTGCCAAAGACTTTAGACTATTTTTATTGATTTCAAAGGTGATTTTAGTAATTTTAAATGTGGAAATAAAACTTTGAAGTATGGAAATTATCAGCTGAATTCTTTAGTATCCGCATAGAAAGTATTGTTTCAGTTCAGGTCTTCTCTTGGGCTGAAGAGTTTGGCATTTTCCTTTGTATTACATTTATTGCTCCACTGCTTCTTATATAGCAACAAATTACCACCAGTTCTGGAGAAGTTCTCTATTTGATTGCATTTGATTATTTGTTTTCTAAGACAGTAACTTTGCAAGCCAAAATTTGAAAGGTGGGCTTCCCATGTATCTATTCAAATTGAAAGAATTTGCCTCTACACCCTTTCAGTTTATGGTGTTTGTGTTTATTCATTCTCATCCAGCTCTAAAGGAAAAACTGAGGATCATAAATACCTAAAACTGAAATGCAAGGAAGTTTAGTAAAATATAGTATCTCATAATGCATCAAGTACTTTCCCCTTCCAATGGCTTTACCACCATGATGAAATTTTAGGAATGGTCTGTATCTGTCACTTTTCTTACGACTTACAGCCAGAGCCTATCTTGCTTTATTGCAAAAGTTGAGCCCACAGAGATTATCCTGCAGTATTATGAACTGTGCTCCCATCCACCAGCAAGAACTCGATAAACATCTAACTCCCAAGGTCTGTCAGCAAAACACAGCTGCCAGCTTAGGGGTTCTTGTACAGCAGATGCTTTTCTCCAATGCATCATGCTTCAGAATGTGTAGAATGATGGATACACAGTGGTTGCAGGGAAAAACACAAGTCACATAGATCAAAAAAAAGCATTACATTCTTTGCCAGAAATAAATCACAATGATTTTTTTTCAAAAGAGCTAAACTCTTTATTTACCTGTGGATTTAAAAAATGTGATTCTAGGTGAAATACAGCATATTCACATGGAAAGCATATTGAACTGCAGTTGAAATTTGGATTTCGTGGCTTTCGTTGGCTGCCATTATCCACTTCATTTTTATGAGCAAATTCTAGTGAGAAATAAGCCCATTATTACATTTAGACACTGAAAGCAGAAATTCTGTTACTTCATTAAGCCGGTACCAGTAAGTTCTATTTCCCATCTGAAATACTTTCTGTAACTGAGATTATTGTAAACATCTGAAATAAATCCACATAGGAAATACGATTTTTCTTAAAACTACCAGAGAGTAAACGTACCTGGAGAGACAACCAACTACTAGTCCTTTTTTATCAGGTTCTACCACTTAGAAGTCATTAAAGTTAGTTTTAAAGAATGCACCATTTTTACTCAATAGAGAAAAGACACGATCAACTTCTTTGGAAGAATCCATGCAAATTTAAATGTAAGTGTGTATGCATAGCTGTCTTGTAATTTCCTGTTACCTTCTCCGAAGTTAGTGGTATTTATTTCATAGTAAAGTTTATCAGTATGCACCCACCCATGGACACAAAAAGTTCACTTTTTTGGTAGTATAAAAGTTTAGCTCAATTTAACTTGCTTGTAAGCAGCATACCTCTTGTTTTCATAAAGTAAGGAGACTTTTCGTGATGGGTTTTGCCATTTATGTTTCGAAGATAGAATGTCACCTTTTGTTTCACTTTTCAATGAATTTGCTGTGCTCCCAGGCATCAGCCTTTTCTGAATTCTGCATCCCAACGAGTGGCTGCTTTCAGGCTTGCCAGAAGCAGTGCTGCCCACACCCCTCCTGGCCCTGTCCCCAGGAGACCTCGGTATCTGCACTTCACTGGGTGTCACCAGCATGTTATAGGGAATGCTGTGAGGGTACTGTACTGCCCAGCCACCTGGCAGGGAGGGAGGTGTCTTGTGACTACTTCCAGGCTGAGTGTGTGCAGCTGAGTTTTAAACCAAATCCTTTCAGCCTGAGGATCACTGGCACAATGTCTTCCAGGTTTGTTTTAGAGCCAGGTTCATCTGGGTGGAATTTTAAAGCACATTAATTCAATAAAGGCTGCAGTCTCTGGGTGCAGAAGGCAACCGTTCATTGATGGCTCCTGCTTCCCTGTGCTGCAGAGCAGCTGGGCTGCTTGGAAAAGCCATGCTGGCAGGTGGCTGCAGAAGCACTGGCCTGTGCCCCTGCTTTCACCCAGAGGCTGTCAAGACACACTGGAACTGGGTGTTCACTCAGCTGCAGGACTGGAGTGTGGAATTGGCACAGAGCTGCCCTGCTGTTTCCCTCTTTGCCTGAGATAAAGCACTCAGTGCAGCAAAGGGAAATCCAAGTTCTGTGTTAGTGCAGGATGGCGCTGGATCTGCTGCGCCAGTACAGAGCAGCCGGGTTGGCACAGAGAAGAGATACTATGGCAGCAACAGCTTATTTGCTGTACTTATCTCAGTTTTCAATTCTAGATTTCCAGGGGCCTGTTTGAAACTTGGTGAAACCGCTTTGGAGGTTCTGTGTATTTAGACTGAAGTAAAATAAGCAAAATCTTGCTTTTCCATTCCAGAGGAGGCACTGACAAAATACAGCTTTTAAAAAAGGATAACTCTTGAAGTTGAAAAGTTGCTTTCTAAGTTATGACTCTTTCAACTCACTCTGGTATTGTGAATTGTTTGCATTTCCTCTGGTAAATTTGAAGAATTTTTTTTTGTTTTCTTTCCTCGATGCTTATTTCAGGATTTATAAGTAAAACTAGAAAGATAATTTGGTAGGTAATTAAGTTTGTGGCTTCGCATCAACAGGATCACAATGGCTTTAATTCTTGTTTGGAATCCAAGTTGTCATAGGTGTCACCAGACTTCAGTTCTCTAGAAATGCAGAAGATGTAGTAAATTTGCTGTACAACTTCATGAATTTCATGAATAGAGTTGAAACAGCCTGGTAAAGTGAACATGTGCTAATTTCTGTGAAAATGTGATTTTTTTAAATCCTTGAGAATGATTTTATTCAAGAGCTTCGGTCCAAGGACATTCTTTGAACACAGCTATAATTGCTTATGAATATTCCAATTATTGAGAAGACAGTGGTAAATCATTTTGTCTTCATAGAGAAAGAGGAGCATCATTGTGTGATGAAGACTGTGGGTGGGTAATCAGGACTTTAGAATTTTAAATACTCTTTTTTGCCATTCATTCTGACTTTCAGCAGTCACTGGTACTTTTCCCACTTCAATTCTTCTAAATATGTCAATAATAGAAAGAGTCACCTTAGAGGAATACTTATAATTTGCAAAATGCTTTTCAGCTTTTAGCAGAAAAATGAAAAGACAGTTAAAAAATATTTCTTAACATATTAATTATTAATTTTCTTCTTTTACTTGTGAAATATTAAAAGGAAAAGAAAGTTAGTTTTCAATGGTTTCTTTACGTAAAATTGCTAATAGTAAAGATATTTTAATGATCTTATAGGTATGGAAATACTAACACACCAAAAATTAATACAGCTTTTCATTTTATTTATTAAGTTCTGGATTCTTCCTTCTTTTCTAATAGACCACTTTGTTTCCTATGCAAGTAAAAGTAAATGTAGTTCAGTTTATCATCATTTTATACTTCAGTTCAGTTTAGCCTTCAGTTGAGAATTCAATAACATCAAAATTAGAACAGCAACAATTTTGAGGAATTACGGTCAATTATTAAAAATAAATGAGTACTCTGTGGCTGAAGAAGTTCTGAAAAGGGTTTTCAGTTGTTGGCAATTGCTTTGTTGTTTTCCTCAGTTCAATATAATTAAAAGTACCTTACATTTCAGTAGGTTTAACTGTTACTTGTGCTTCTTTTAATTATTTGTGAAGCTTCAAATGAAAACACAGTGTCTAGGCAGAGGTGAGAAGAAAAAAATTACACATAATATCTACAGTTAACATGTTGGAACTACTGAGAATTAAAATGGAGTTTGGACTATGGGAGAAAAAGGATTTTTTTTTTTTTAATGTAAGCTGTGTGACAGTCACCACATCAGAGGAAGTATGACTAAACAGCACAGATTGCTAACTATATCACTCTTATTAGGGATATTCTGGTCTCCTACCATGAGAAAGAGATGAGAAAAAAGTAAAATCCTACACAGCTCACAATCCTCTCAGTGTAACTTCTTTCCAAGGATGTAAAATTTTTTGAAATTTGGGTTCTTCAATTCCTTCTGCCCTGTTTTAAAATCTCTTTAGAGTTGTTAGGTTGATCAATATTTCTTCTATATATTTTCTAAGATACAAAGGTTTTAAATTAGTGTTATATGGATCAATTCAGGAGCTTCCAGCCCTAAAACCATTATTTACTAAAATGTGAGACTCACATTCAGAAGAGGACAGGGTAGAATTTGTACTAGATACTCCTCTCTGGTTCACACAGTCAGTGAGGAAATTTTTCCTTTTTTTTTTTTTTTTTTTATCTAATCACAGTATGCTTTTTGCTTAGTGTGGGTGTTCTGTGTGGATTATCTGCCGCTCTTCAACTGCTACTGCCTGAAGTTCATTGTTAGTGTCTTAACTGAATTTAGTGTCTTAAGTGAATTAAGTTTGTCTGCTGATGTGTGACTTTCTCTTGTTTTATCAAACACACTGCATAAAACTGATGAGGTCATTCCAGGTGAAGCAGACCAAACACCCTCCCAAAATATTGTCTGAAATATTCAAAGAAATGCTTAAATGACAGTTTAGTCCTTCTTTAGAGTGATAAAAACACTTAGGACACTATCTGCAATATACTTCCTATATAGAAATAATTTTAGAATGTCTTCCAAAATTTATATGACATTCTGAGAAAGATTTATCTCTTCTGTGTGGAGTGTTATGGATAGTATCAGTTATGGTACAGCATGCAATATCATTTAGAGCTTCAGAAAGTAAAATGCCCTAGATCCATTAGTCTGAGAGAGGGAAAAAAAATCATTAATCATCTAGGAGCTTCCTTAAGATACAGAAGCACACTATATTAGAAGAGTGAAATAGATGTCAATTAACCATATTTACTGTGGTCTTATGATGGATTGTTTCTTACTGAATTGCATTGAAGCAGTAATAAAGCATGAAAATGGTGAGATCAATTCCAAAACCCTTTATTCACATTTCTTTGGTTGTAGTCATGTGTTTCAGCTGACATCCACTTGATAAAATGAGCTGCTGCTTTCCTATTTACCCCAACCTGTGAGCTCAGCACCGCTTTTGAAACACAGTGTGTGAGACTAATGTAGGTTTACTGTGTAAGAATTACTGCTGTATCTCTGAAAGAAGGATTGGTGTCTTTGGGCTCTGTCAGGCAAGAGGATGAGACGCATCCTCAGCACTTTTACCCAGGAACAGAAGGCACTCATGAGACCAGCAGTTACATCTGAAATATGGAAAGCAAGTGCCGGAGTGCAAAGCCTGCAGTGATGGCATTTTGGTACTTAATATGCACATGATGGCAAAAGAAATCAGTAAACACGTGCAAACTTTAATGACAGCCCTGAGAGGTGATGGCCATCATATCTAACTGTGTAGTGAAATGTCTGTGATAGACGTGTGGCACCCTTAGTCCTCTCAGGAGTCTGGGATGTTGATATGAGGAAAGCATGACTGATTCCCTCTCAGCATGTACTGGTATGCCAGATTGCATGCAGTACCCTTGGCAGAGAGAGGAGATTGAGAGGAGATTAGTTTGTGCTTATAGTCCCTAATAAAAGCAATCAATTAATGTGAAAACTCTTTCTTGTGTGTGTATAGAAAAATAACAAGGTTAATTCTGAGTGTTGACCTTGTGTTAACCTGTATTATGTAAAAATACACTGCCAAAATATATGGACTTGGAGCCAAAAAAGACAAATCCTATGCACAGGAATTTATGAAAAAAATAAAACCTAGGTTTTTATCAAACAGTGGACGTGCAGCTTTATGAAGATTTATTGAATCTTTTATGCATTTCTTTGTTGATCATTATTGATTAATGAAATATCAAAGCTATGGATACTGTTGTATTCTGAATTGGTGATTTGAGATAAACATTTAATGATGTAGCTTCAGAATTTGTTTTGAAAAAGTGAGTGCAATATTTTTATGTGCAGTAAAGAGATCGTATTTAATATATCTTTAGTTATCATAAAAAGAGTTTTTAATATCCCTGGAGAGCCTCTTCTCTTAGTCCTTACTTCTGTTTTAGATCCTGCTTTTTCTTGCTAAGCCTGTACATTTAGGTCACAAACAGATTCTTAGCAAGGTTGTGCTACTGGTCGATGTTGGGGTAGCAATTAAGTATAAATAGAAGGATTAGTCAATTTGTGTGTCATGTACATTCATATATTCAAATGTATATACGTGTATATACACATACATATGTGTAAATATTTACACACATGCAGTTTTTGTATTTGGCTAAGATAAAATGCTCTTTCTATTATAGTTTGGAATCCAGACTTGACAATTACAGTAAAATTTACCTTTTTGTTTGTGTCACTGGAGAAAAGTTAGTGATATTTCATTCTGCTGACACTTAAAGTACATAAAATTTACTGACCAAAACCCCAAAATTGGGAAAATGCCTCCACATTATGATCTATTAAAAAAATGTTTGAATTAGCTCCTTCAGGGCAATGAAAATTACTCTGGCTGTGTTTTTAAGAGCATTTCTTGGAAGTAAGTTCCAAATAAACTTATTTAGAGTAATTGAGTCAACAGCAAAAACAAATTTGAATTTCAATGGGAAAGTAGAAGCTGTGGGAACAGCAAACAGTAATGGTGCTGCCACCCTAATTACTGTGGACAGGAAGAAATGCCTTGGGGGAAATATGTTTCGTGTTAGCATAATACATATTCCATTTTTCTTGTTTGATGTGAAGAAAATGACATAAATTGATGCAATCTGTAAATCCAAAATTAAAATCACATGTGTGAAATTCGAAAAATTTATAAGTTGGACTTAGTGTGCTTTTGTCTAAAAAAGTATAAATGAACTCAGCATATAGCCTTTTTTGTACGTGGCAGATGTTTTGCTGAAACTATACTCAGTGGAGTTTGCTTCACAGTTAGCTACATGACCTATTTGTCATTTTTCATATGTCATGAGTTCATGTTGTTTAGGTCTATCAAATCAAATGTGAGATTGTGGATTTTTCCTGGAGTCCACTGCAGAGTGACTTGCTTGTCAGACTACCCAGCGGACATCCTGGTAACATTCAGCACATGGAAAAATAAGGGAAAGTAAATTCAGCAGCAGAGGAACTGCAAGGAGAGCAAAATATCTCTGTCTTCAATGAGGTGCTGTTCAGACAAATCTTCATAACTACATGCTTTCATGATACTGGGCAAGACTGTTAGTAAGATAAGTAAATATGCATATAGTTACATGAGTTTGCAGAAGTGTTCCTTTCCTAACTCACCTCAATTTGTGTTTCAAAATCCTAACTCTTTCACACAGACAAAGCTAATACAAGGGAGAGTTTTAAGCTTAAGTTCTTTTGCGTGACTTTTCCTCATGCCTGTTACAGAAATGCAGACTTTATTTTTTTTCCGTAGACGAAACTCATGCCTGTGCCTGGTTTTGCTCACCTTCAGTGAAGAGCAGAGTTCTTCTTGGCCCACTGACATGATGTAAAGTTCATCAGTGGAGTGGCTGGAGGGTTTCTCCTGAGTCTCCTCCAAGGCCTGGCCCGAAGAGCACTCCTTCCAACAGGTGTAAGCACCTTCTAGCCAGAACATAAGTGCATTCTGCTTGTCTGTGAGATAAACAATGTATCTCAGTCCAGTGGAGGGGCAAACGGCACATGTGTTCAACTAAATGAAAAATTCAGGTGATTAGTGCAAAAGAAGGATAGTGGACATTGTCAGAGCAGTAATAGGGAGCACAATATAGGAGCTAAGGATTCAGGAAAACTCTTGGGGGAGGAAAAATTAATGGGAAGAGAACAGGATAGGAAAAAGAAATATTTTACACTAATAATGTCTTTCATTTATCTGGCCTAGTAATGCTTATCCTAGTTCCTTGATCTTGAAGAGGAAATTTGTTTAGTGGCAGTTCCTTTAATGTTACCCCATTGATACAAAGCAGCCAGTCATCTCTGAAGTGGTTTTTTTGGAGATAAACACTTCAGAATTACAAAACCTGTAAACAGTGATGTTGAGTACCATTCATGTGTGGCCAGCCTGAGGCATTGCTAAGCCTACACAGACTTACACAATGCCAGCACGCTGGAACCTGCCTCTGTTCAGTACTCCCTGCATGAATTCTTAGCAAGCTTCATTTTTTGAAGGCTATCCAAGAAAAAAGGAAAAGAGTTTCTCTTCATACTTAAGAACTTACTTTTTAGTTTGGAGGTTGAAATTATACCTAATCCCCTGTTCCCACAGAGATGCTTCTAAGACAGTTCCTAGAAATAAACCTGGCTTCCTCCATCTCTCTGTTAAGAGTTTTATGTAGAGCCTTTATCCATCTATCTTTTCTTCACGTTCCTTGAATAGAATGATCCTGTTTTCACTGCAAGCTTTTTCTTTCCGAAATCCTGCTATCAGTAAGTCAATCCCAGTCGCTCTGAAAAGGATCATTACTTATTCATTAATTATGAATTATTCATAATTCATTACTTATTACTTAACCTTCAAAAGCAAACAGAAAGTCACACAACAATAGGACTTTGTGCATGTGACTTATTCATAAAAGCTGGTAAGAAAATAATGAAGTTTTCCCCCACGTTTGTTAGTTCCATATCTTATAAGCATAAAAGACCTTTCCTACTTTCAGGTTCCTTGTATTATCCCTGGTCAAGCTGACAGCTTTTGTGATCATTGCCTTGGAAGCTCTGAACTGTTCACTACGCTTCTGCCTCCACCCCTTTCCCAAAGACCTCCAAGGCTTGATATTCCCTCATATCTCTCTGTTCTCTGCCTTGGCAGTTGTGTTGTGGACTGGACAGGACCAAGGAGTTTTTCCTGGGTGGGCTGCTTGATTGCATTCATTATTTGCTTGATTGCTCCTGAGTAGCTTCATTGCTTTTCTTTCTCTAACTGAAAACCTGTAACATTTTGTTTCATAGCGGTTTGCTGTGATTGCAAATGCACAGAACCTGGCACTGAATTCAGAAAATCCAATGTATTTTCATAACTCCACAGTGTTTCTTTGTTCAGCTTGGCTTTGTGCACTGCCCCAATAGAAGAAGGTAAATTTGAAGATGGTCATGAAGCTGTTGGTAACAAAAGATAAAGAAGTAGAGAAACACTTATCTACATAGAAGGAATGTCTTCTACCAGTCAATTGAATGGCAGAAATCTCAGTAGGAAAAGACTCCTCAGCTTCAGCTACAATTTTACTGAGATTGTTAAATGGTTGTATGCCAGTCATATTA
This sequence comes from Rhabdornis inornatus, assembly GCA_013397075.1. Classification (NCBI taxonomy): domain Eukaryota; kingdom Metazoa; phylum Chordata; class Aves; order Passeriformes; family Rhabdornithidae; genus Rhabdornis; species Rhabdornis inornatus. The sequence continues at coordinate 459,200 of VWZS01005050.1, forward strand.
GAAGAATCTTCCTTAAAGAAGCTAAAAGAAAAAAAAAACTTGTAGAGGATGAACTGAAAGGGAAGGTCAGTGAAAAGCTGGGAAGTATCAGGGAGATTGCTACGAGAAAGCCGAACTTTCCTCAGCTGTGGGAGAAGTAGTTCCTCATGTACATCCACGTCACTTTTTTTTGGTTTTGTACCTAGTACAGAAATTTTTGTTCACAAAACATTCAAAACATCTAAAAGTCATTAAATTTTACCAGATTTTTCTTGTGTTGATCTAAAATGCTTTAAATTAAAGAGTGACCTTCTGAATGATAAGACCTCAAGTTACAGAGGATTGGTTGCTTATTTTGATGGATTTTGTAGTGGAGGACCATGCTCCATGACAATGTGTGCATTTTGCTTGTTTCCAGATGTTTATTTCAGCTCCAGGCCACTAACTCCAGTGCTGACAGAATGAAGATTGCTTTATTATTTTCTCTTTTTGATAGAATGTATACACTAAATAGAATGTGGATCTGTTTTCTTTTGAGTGAGGTAGAAAAAGTACGGGGTTTTAAAAAAAAATCTGTATTCTGCAGCTACTCTTAATTTTCTGTTTCTTTTACAACATTACCACCAGAATGGAATGTATTTTTTCTTAAGTTTTCTCAATTTTAGCCACGGAGATAAAATTAACTCCCCCCTATACATGTGTGCAAACACATACCTTATTCATATGTTTTATTGACCTTATATTCCTTAATGAAAGGATTCCTCTAAGAGCATCTCTTAGTCTGCTTGAACCAAGAGGTCTTTATATTCACTCTTTCTAGGTTGGGTCCCTGCTCAGTAGAGAAAGAGCACCTTTAAAATAATTTTTCATGGAGGTCATGAAACTAGAGCCTTCCTGACCAAATGCCCCACCAAAGGAGTTCCACAGACTTCTGTGGAATCAGAGATTTCCCTTCATGGAGTTGAACATAGGAACAGCCTTTTTCCTAGGAAATTGTATCTATGTGTGCTTTACCATGAATTTGCATGCAGTGTTATATATAATATGTCCTTTTGCGTCTCTGCTGTGTAACTCATCTGGTGACACCAAAGAGAAAAAAAAAACAACCCACACTATCTCCAGTGTTCTTGTTAATTTTGCACTGCCAGTCATAATTGCTGTTTGCTGAAAAGATTTTATGTTCAGTTGGATTTTCACTGCCTCCTCACTCTGTGCTCAGGACAGAGAAAATATATCAGTAAATATTAAAAAGCAAAACTGTATTATGACTGACAGTTATCCTAATTCTTTGAGACACACTGGTAATATCTGTTCAAGAATGAAGTCCCTAATTTCACTTTGTTTTGATTACAAAGCTGATTTGTTTCAATCAGAGAGTGACAGCTAGTATAATTTTTAAGGCAGGTGTCATATGTGCTTTATTTTTATAGTTCTGTGGTCCAAAATGGCAAATAAATTATTTTCTATGGTGTGGTAATATATAAACACAATTATGTAAGAGCATATACAAGAAAAAAATCAGTGCATCATCTGTCTTGGATACATCCAGCAGAACCTGTTTCCAAATACCTCTTGACCCACTGAAGAACTCTCACCAGCTCTAGGACAATCGTGTTGGCAAATAGAGAGTTCAGAGAGTCCACACAGATGTTGTTGCAGGCTACCTATGGTCTTCAGCTGTCCCTGCACTTTTGACAGGCTTGCCTCTGCCCCTCTACTTAGTGAATGTTTGCTGTGAATCTCTGCCAACACCCTTCACCTCAGTTTTATTTAACTTCTGTCCCAAGTGTATCCATCCTGGTCCTGCTCACTTACATTTCTTTGTCTTTTCTGCTTGAACTGTCCCTTTCTTAGTGCCCCCTTGTTCCCTCTCATCCCTTTTCAGCATCTTGTGCACTCATTCCCATTTGCAAACCTGACATTTTCTGTGATTACACTGCTCATTTTTTGCATCACTTTCTCCTCAGATACCTGTATTGTTTGCCTAGTCTACAAATTCTTCAGGATAGCTATGGTCTTTTGCTGTGTGTCCGCATACTACAAAATCCTACGAGACTCATCTTTTGCATGGTTTTAGGCACTACTGTAGTAAAAATGATTAATGATCTAACAACAACTGTAATGTACTTGCCTTATAACTGTACCATAAAGGAAAATTACTTCTTCACCCAGCTACTGACTGTACTTTGTATTTTGTCTACTGTAGCTGTAGATATATGTATCCCTCTGCAAAATAATTTAATGTCCTAATTTTTTTCTGGGCTGGAATTTTAACACTGATCTATATCCTAGCTATTCTAAGCCAAGTGAATTCAACTAGTTTGGCCTCACTGAAGTTCATTAGATTGCCCCTGAATCAGGTGGAATATCTTGTCTGGCCATTAGAATGTTATTTAATTATTAGTATTCTTAGAACATGTGCTGGATTGACGTTGGCTGGATGCCAGGTATCCCCCAAGCAGCTCTACCAGTCCTCCTCAGCTGGACGGGGGAAATACAAAGCAGGAGAGAAAATAAGATGGAAGACAACTTGTAAGTTGAGACAAGGCAGTTTACTAAAGCAAAAGCAAAGGGTTGTGCATGCAGAAGCAAGGAGAAAAAAAAAATTTCCCCATCACCAGACAATATTTGTCCACTAGCTGGGAAGAGGAAGCATGTGTAGTGGTTTCTCAGGAAGGCAAACATTGTAAGTAACAAATGCACCCCCCATGGAATATCCCCTTGACTAGTTTGGGTCAGCTAGGTATGTCCCCTCTCAGGACTTTCCCATATCCAGCTTACTGCTGGGAGGTGGAATGTTGGAGAGAGACAGCTCTGGTGCTGTGCCAGCACTGCTCACTGTAGCCAAAATACTGGATGAAATCAGCATCCACGCCTCGATCACAGACACATCTGCATGTGTGTTGCATCTCTTTCAGGATGTCCTGATGTTTCATGGAGCCATCAGGCTATAAAACAGCTCATACTTTTGCTCCCAGTCTAAGTCTGTCTGAGCTATTTCAATTTTGACAACCTTATCTACCTGTTGTTTGTTTCAATGATATTCAGTGGTGTGACTTTTGGGGATGTGAGCCTCTATGTCATGTCCCTTCAGAGTTTTCTACCCATGCAGTGGTGTCTGGCCACAGTGGAGCAGCCCAGGTGGGTTTAGCCCTGCCTTGCCAATTCTTCCATTGCTGCAGCCACCTGCATTGGGCATTAGCCACCGGCCACCATTGGGCATTAGTCAGTATAGGCCCAGAGTACAGGCCACTTTTCTTGTTCTGCTTGGATGGCTTTCACTTCTGCACATTCACTTCACTTGCCTTCTCTTTTGGCAGTCTCAACAACTTGTCAAGGAGCTTTCTTGTGAAAATACAATAAAAATACTGAAAATAAAAAGAAGATAAGCTGTCCCATGGGCTTAGAATTGAGTTTAGGAAACCAGTGAAAAAATACTCACTATGCCTACACCAGATGCATGATCTGTGAACATTGTCTGGTTTATTTGGAAGTTGTCATAATGGCATAAAACTAAAGGGAGACATTTTGGGGAGCCTAAGAAGGGGTGATTTTATAATTTCTTTAATGCTACCCCAATTATTTGAGGACTTCATCTATCAGGGTACTAAACTGACTCCAGAAACCTTAAGAATTGCTAATGCTAGCTAGAAAAAAAAAGTTCAATGTTCCTTTGCAAAGCACTGAAGAGCTGTGGGCTCACAGAGAACCCATTGTGATGTGGCACATCTTTGTACTCTAAATTATGGTGAAATTAGCTCTGGCTAATCCTAACTGAACTATAAAGGAGCTGGTATGGCTCCCTTTGGAGACACCTCAGTAACTGCACGTACTGCTTATGGAACAAAGAAGCACAATTTATGCACTACATTATTGTCGTGGTGTGCATGTTACCCACACCTGTCTGCTACTCAGAATGCTGCAGAGTGCCCATAAAAGTGTCCTTTCATGTGCTCTATTAACAGTCCTAGTCGTGACTGTTCCCTGTGTGAGTACTCCTCTTGCACTGAGGTAGTCTCACATGTTCTTTTCTTGTATTTTTGGTCTTTTATTGTTAAAACAACATGGTTATAGTTTCTTGCTGCAAGCCATTACAGAACTCACTTCTTGTATTAGTTTGTTTGGGGTTTTTTTGAGGCGAGTATGGAAATTATTAATTTCCTTTAAACTGAATTATGCCATGTTGTTCTAATGAAAATACTGAAATCAATATTTACCAAAAATCCCATCTTCATTCAACTCTTTAAGCACACAAAGCAAATGACTCAGCATACCTCACAAGTGTTTTCTAATATCAAAGACCAAGGTTGAAAGCTTGAAAAGAAATTTCTGTCCTGAATATAGATCTGTATATGCTGTGTGTATTACCTGTGCAAGTCTACCCAGAATACTAATACAAAGAGTTGCTTATGGTGTTGTTGGGTCTAGTTGAAATCATTACTTCGCTAAGAGAAAACCAATTCTTATCTAGAAATAAAATCCTGTGGACTACAGCACAACTGTCATGTCTAAAATGCTTGAGAATTCATGCAGTTGTCTTGCTGATGTTCAGCCAACTAACCAGACTGGTTGTGAAGATCTTACTGATGGATATGCTGCCCATTCCTGAAGCAGAAATCACAGATTTGCTTTTCCAAACTGAATTAAAAATCTAGACTTTTGAAGTCTTCCATAAATGTCAAAAATAAGATGATAGAGGGATTTTCAGACTGACAATACAGTATACAGTATATGCAGGTAAATAAAGGCAGTTTAAGAACATCAGGTGCACAGGAGCTAAAATACAGATAACATTGAATGGAAACCTTTTTCACTTAAAATGAATTAACAAGTACAGAAATGAGCCCAAAGATATGAGTTCTTATATTTTTAGAAATGTGTTTCAAATGTTCTGCCCCTTCCAAGTGCATTTCCTTTCCAAAATATTTAAGCTTTGCTATTTTTAATAGGGTTCCTCTAATTGAAATGAAACTTCAAAACTATGAGTTAACATTATAGCTTCTCTAGGATTCTAGCATTATTCCGTATTTAATTTATTTAAAACATAGGGAGACAAGTTAAAGTCTTGTTTCAGGTTATGTGAGAGAAAGAATATCCATAAAATGTCATCTAGAACTCCCTTAAAATTGCCTTAGGGAGTTTGATTATCTTCTGTAGCTAATACACATGAGAAGATAAATGTAGATGGCCTGAAAAGTGGTAGGTATACCCAAGATATTTGTATCATGATTTTTCTGACAAACATTTAGTCTAGAATTTATGTTCCTGGTGTCTCCCATGTAAAAGGTCACATCTTGTCCCAGCCAGTGGACATCCTAGAGAGAGGTGCTTGGGGAGCCAGTGTCTCATCCAATAAGGGATGGTAACGAAGGCATGTGAGGCGAATAACTTTCCAAAGGAAGGTTTTATCTCTGAGCCATTTCCTCTTAGGGCTGAAAGCCAGACATAAGCACTCTCACTGGATTCTCATTAATGAGCATTTATGCATGTTCTAGTATCCCAGTCTATTTGTAGTTGCTTAAATACGTTCTCCACATAATTTCAGTCAAGAAAAGATATCATTTCACTCTGAAGTTATTATGCTTGTTTGTCTTGTACATTAAACTACCAAAACATAAACATCTATGTCTTTAACTATTTTTTATCACTTTGCAAAGCTGAAAAGTGTCCTTGACTCTAATGTCATTATCAATGTCATTGATAAGGAACCTGAAGAGTAGATGCAATTATTTTCCCAGGAAATGCAGATGGCTACTGACTTACAAAAAGCAACCTGTGTACCTTCAGTCTTTGTCTAATGCTCTAATTGTTAGGAAAAAATGTGCTTTGTGATGTTCAATAGTCTAAACACCTTATCCTGTATAGTTTTTAAATACTCTCTGGGCTTAGCTTTGACACATACAATTAATAACACCAATTTAAAGCTATGAAATTTACAGGCATTTGCAGGCTTACAACCTCTTATTGTTTGCATTTGTATTTAAATGTTGCAGATCATTTGGTTAGACCTTTTTTTTTTTGACAGTGGTTGCCTTTCTTGGTTGTCAGGACACATTAAATAAAACATCAAATAGTATTCTAGCCTTTAAAATACAAACAATGTGAAGCACTGTGAAAAAGTACAAAACTTCTGCTATGGATTTCTTTGACAGCAGGGAATTGTGTCTCTGCTTTCCTGGGAATAAATCCACTAAAAGGTAGAAGATAAAGAATATGAGGGGAAAGACCAAGAAAGGAGATAGCTTTGTTGCCTCTTTCAAACCAGGGAGCCAGAACTTTGCTCTCAGAATTGTGGTGGAGCCAAGGTAGAAAAACCCTCCCAGTTATTTTCCATTACAATAGAGTAATAAAAAATTAATTGTTTGATACCTTATGAAAGTGTTCTGAAATGGAAAATGTTGTGAACTGAAATGCAAGAGGCCCATGACCTCTCACTCCTGCCTTTGAATATCCTAACAGATTTGCAAACATGCCATCCATCACACCAAATGACAGGTGTAGGAAAAAGAGCTTATGGACCATCACAGACACAGCTGCAGTGTTCGGGTTACTTAATTGGTCCCACCCATGACAAACATATTGTTGGAGAATTTGAGGGATTAAAATTCTGTGGGCATCACTGGAACATAATAATTATTGTGGTAAAAAAACCTCTCTTCTATTATTCAGTAGTTTTTGCTGTGACATTTAGTGTTAACAAGGGGATAAAATTAGCGTTAAATAGTTCACAGGTGTTTTACAGTTACATAGGATAACTGAAGTGGTTGGAATAGACATCCCTTGTATTTTTATGTGAGAAACCAAATTGGCAGTTAAGCCTTCCCAATGATAGTCTATCCTATTCCTCTCAAGCTGAATGCTTGCTATTACATTTTATATGTTTTCTCAAAAGGATAATATACCTTTCTGCCAGATAGCTCTATTAGCTGGTCAGTCTTGAACTAAATATTCTTCCTTTACCTAATTTATCATAGCTGTCTTGCTGATTAGACCATGGATCCATTACTTGATATCCTTTTCTTCTGAAGCTCTGTTTTATGCTCAGTGGGAAGAAACCTTATCTTACTCTCATAGGTATATATCATATTGTAGGGGTAATAGAAATTTCTCTGCCTTCTGTCAAGTGGGAAAAAACTCTTTTAGTGCAGACTGGAAACATCTATGCAGAATTCTGCTACTTTCCATGTGTCCAGATAGCCTGACAGTCAGGTTGTCTGAAAAAGGACCTGCCTGTGATGCTTTTGAGAGCCCCTGACTGGCTGCACACAGAACAGCTTAAGACATCTCTTGCTTCTTACAGCAGCAGTAACATGGTTATGAGAAATGTTCTAAACTTCTGCAAGTTAAAATAAAGGCATTTCAGAAAATTTAAAATGCATATTCTCTTTAAAGCCTTAATTTGGCTTCACAGCTTCTGCAGGGTAAGTGATTTGACTTTATTTATGGAAGAGGAGTGCAAGATCACACTCTGAATTCAAAATTATAATGAAGTTTTGGCATTCCAGAATAAATCACTGCCACCAATGCTTAAGAGCCCTCACTCTGTTTAGCTTGGTTTAGACAGACTTGGAAACTGTTCTCCTTGGTAGATACTGGATAGTGTTTCAGTATGACATGCTATCTGAAATGGCATATTAATTAGCATTTAGTTTCTAATATGTGTTTTCTGAAAGACCTTTAAGACCAAATTTTGTCCCACACAGTTATTCTGATTTTAAAGGTTATTAGAATGTGCCTGAACACCTCCTCCTGCTGTTATTCTCTCAGGCCTGAAAAAGGCTGAGAGACATTTGTTGGCACGGGGAGGCAGATGATTCATAACTTCTAGATGTAAGAGGGGGAAGTAGCTGCCTGAGAAGAGAGAATCTAGGGTGTGGGCTCAGAAGTCCCAAAGTTGTCATCTTAGCAACAGGCTCAATGAAATGAAACAGCATAAACAGAAATGTTGAGCTGAAGTTTATCTTATTTTTACTGAAAAGCACTGGAAAAGGATTTTGTTTAACTTGTGGACTCTATGGAGAGCAAGTGACTAAGGTACCTGTTGACAGAAGGGACTACCAAAGATTAATGCAAGAATTTATGCCAGATGAGCAGGGCAAGATCATAACACTGATCTAAGTTATTACACCACTAAACTTGCATAACCCAGTTTATACCCTTCTCTTAAGTGTTGTGGGCTTTCTTGCAAATATTTCATTAAAAAAAAATTATTTTCCTCTATGTTATTTGACACCTATGTTCTAACTTGGCCTCACTGAAGAAGGCACATAGCATGCAATATGCCTAGAAGCAGAAATATACCTTTTTGTTGTTTTTTTTTCCTGTGTGATATACAAAAGAAATGCATTCAAAGTGAGTATAGGAGGAAAATAAGATAAAAGTAAATTGAAATAATTTAGTTGTATTTTCCCTCTGACATTCTAATTTCCCACATGAAAAAATATCTTGATTTATATTATGAAAATAATCTCTTACATGATTATCTCCATGCTACTGATAAATTAAATTTGCCCTTCTTTAAAGCATCTTGCTGCTGAGCAGTCTTTTCTTTGTTTCTGAACTCAAATGGTCTCTTCTGTCTGCGGTCCACATCAAGTCCAATTTTCCTCCTGTTCCATCATAACACTTTTGATGAGATTCTTATTCTCATTATCTTCAGAGGACCAAGCCTAGCTGTGTGCCTCCTTTTCTAAAGTTCATATGTTCCTGCAGTTTCTTCTCCCAAAGAGGCAGTTTTCTGTTAAGTTCAACTGATTATCTTTTTCCTGACCACAGCTGAAATTCGTGATGGTTTTGGCAATTTCTTTCTTTGCTATAGATTTTTTTTTTTGCTGACATATTTGGAATATGTGCTTTGAAGTAAGAGGAATTGCTTCTAATCTCTTCTATTTTTTAGTTTATTGCTTCTAATAGTTGTTTGAAATTGAGGCATATGTAAATCCTTTACAAGAATCATCATCAGTAACATTAGCATTATGCCCTAGGATTGAAAGGGTAAGTAAAGTGCAAGAAACCGTAAAAGAACACACAAAGCTATTTCTGATCCTGTGCTGTGCAGTCTGGGGAACAGAGGCAACAGGACATTGGTTTGCATGCTGCTTCACTTTGCAGCAGTTCAAAGCTAAATCAATATGGATACAGGATTTCTGGGCTTTTTATCAATTTAGATATTTGTAAGCAGATAACAGCAGTGGATGTGCAGCCAGAGCTTACTGTATTACACTAATACCTGTTTGCTACAGCACTTAAGGATTATTGGAATGGGAATATATTCTAGGGAACTGAGAACTCAGAATATATTCTAAATAAGGAACAAATCTTGCCTTGCATTTACCTCAAATTTAGCAGGAAGTCTTGTACTCTTAGTTTGAAATAAAGCTCAAGTCCAGTCCATCATCATTGTAGTTATCTTTATTCTCTCTGCTTTTATAGCCTCTGTAAACTATTAATTTCTTCAGGCATTCTAGTGCATATCCTTCTATTACCATGGACAGTCAATAGTCATGTATATATGGTTTTAGAAATGAAGTTTCTGCAACCTGTGTCTGTTCTTTAACTCAATGAAATTTTACATTATTTTTTTTTACTTTATGTAACTCCTGATGTCTTAGAAGTTTACATTAACAACTTTCAACTGCCCAAGAGTGCCATTCCTTCAGTCTTTTTTTTTTTTTCCTAAAATTGATTCCATTTTTCTTCTTCAAATTGCCCTCAGTTGAGTAGTTCTCAATTAAGAAATATGAACTGCATTTCGCAGAACCATCTCTTTGGCAAAAAGGATGGAAATTTACACCTAAGCAAACAGTTAATTGCATAATTCTTGCTTATTGTTCCCATTACTAGTGTTATAAACAAGACAGTGGCAAACAGGTGCAGTCACTAAAGAGAATGGCTCATACGGTGATCTCTGTACAGCACAGAATTCCTTTTCTAACATTTTCTGAGCAAAAATTGAAGTTCAGAAAGAGTTCACTGATTTTATAAAACCTAAACTTAGAAAACTAAGTTACCCAGATCCCCTCTTAGGCCGTTGTTCATGAATTGTATCACAATTAGCTTAACGTAAGCCATGTTAGATTTACATTCAAGTAAGAATGGAATCTGTCTGCATAACACACTACTGACTTTAAGCACTATGAATCTTCACTTTCTCTACAAAGAGGTCACTCTCAGGCCTCACTCAGGTATCTCCTCTCACAAAGTGTTATGTCTCCCTCTAATCACCAGCACAATCTGCTCAGCAGCTCAGCCTTGTTTGTGCAACATTATTCCGAACATCACACGTTGGCATCTCTGACTGCAACAGTCTGGGTGGTGCCCATTTAGGAGAGAAAGCTGGACTGACGAGTCTTGCCAAATTTTTCATGCTAAAAGGTAAGGTAACATTCATTTGAGATTAAAAACATGATTTTTCAACTTTTTTTTTTTCTTATATAACCTGGATGTAGATTGTCCTTGTAAGAGTTAGTGACCTGGACAAGCTCAAGAAATAGGCCCATGGGAAAGGTCTAACAAGGCAAGTTTAAACAAGTGCAAGGTGCTTCACCTGGGCTGCAGCAACCCCCAAAACTGAGGCATGGACAGAGAGAGCAGCCCTGCCGAGAAGGACCTGGGGGTGCTGGTGGATGAGAGGCTGGACGTGACCCAGCCACGGGCACTCACAGCCCAGAAACCAAACGTGTCCTGGGCTGCATCCAAAGCAGGGGGAAGGAGGAGATTCTGCCCCTCTGCTCTGCTCTGCTCTGGTGAGACCCCACCTGCAGTGCTGGATCCAGCTCTGGAATGCCCAGCACAGGAAGGACATGTTGGAGTCCAGAGAAGGGTTACAAAGTTGAGTAGAGGGATGGAGCACCTCTTCAATGAGGAAAGTTTGAGAGAATTGACAGGATTGTTCAGCCTGGAAAAGAGGAGGCTTTGGGGTGACCTAATTGCAGCCTTGCCATATCTGAAGGGAGCCTACAAGAAAGATGAAAAGGACTTTTTACAAGGGCATGTAGTGACAAAACAAGGGGGATGAGATTCAAATGGAAAGAGGGTAGGTTTATGTTCAATATAAAGAAGAAGTTCTTTTGTTGTGAGGTGGTGAGGTGTTGGAAGAGTTTGCCCAGGCAAGTTGTGGATGCCCTATCCCTGGAAGTTGTCAAGGACAGGTTGAATGGGGCTTTGAGTCACTTGGTCTCGTGGAAGGCATCCCTTCCCACGGCAAGGGGGTTGGAGCAAGATGATCTTTAAGGTCCCTTCCAACCCAGGGCATTCTATGTTTCTTTGATTGTTAGATAACTGTAGTTGTCCTGCTAGTTTGTATTTGAGACACTAACAGTCAATGGTATCTAAACTGCATATATTGCATTACATTATACTATACTATGTTATACTGTACTATAATCTATAAAGTTGCTTCTCAGCTCCAGGATAGCTGGTAGGAATATAATGAAAGTTTTCCATCACTGTAATATTTTATGTGATGTTACAAAACAGACAGAGAGAAATCACAGATAAAAATCTGTATCCTACATTAAGCAGTAGCAGAGGAACTTTTAAAATCAGAGAGAAGAAACTGTATATTAATTCTTCCCTTTTCTTTTATCACACTGTCTCCATGATTCAATGCTGGACACACAAGTTTATTAGATGAAGAAAGTTGCCTTGTGTTTCCTGTTGTTTTCTGCTTTATACCTGTTTTTTATCATAGGCAGCTCTGATTGGAAGGTCACATCTTTCCTTGGTTACAGTATCTGGCATATACTGACAGGTAGATAATGCTACTCCTCTTGGTGTCTCACATCCAAGTGTTCAGTCAGTTTAAACAAGTGACTGCTCTGGCAAATGCTCTCAATTCAGGTAGTTTTGAGGTGATCTATAGACATTTATAGACATACACACAAAATTCAGTTCTCCTAAGTCCAGAAAGAAGAGTTCAGAACATAGGAAGTAACCATGACCTTGGCAAGTTGAACCTTGTACAGTTTTTTATGTATAAAAAATGTATATTTATATTTTATAATGAGTTTCCAGTTACTGATAAGAGCACCACAGATTCTGGGTCTTACAGGTAGGTGGAGTTAGGCACAAAGAGAGGGGCAGAGAAGTATAGCTTCTAGACCTTTTATTACATACTTCGCTATTGCGTGGATATTCTGATCAATATTACACAGTGTGGAAGGGGAATTCTTCAGAAAAACTGTGAGTTTCCAGTTACTGAGAATAATCAAACCATTCTGGGAGTGAAGCTGTTATTTCCATGAGGGAACAAAAGAAGGTTATTATATCTGCCAGCCTTCAAGAAAAGCAGTATCTGCTGGGTGATTTATCTATAAATATATTGACTAAAGTGACATCTAAATGTGGTGTCTTTACTATGTTCTCCTCCATCAGAAGAGACACCAAATCTGAGTGTGTATTTTGGAGAACTTAGTAGTAGTAGGTAGAACTGATGACCTTTAAAAAAACAGTATTCACACTGGTGGTTGCAGTAGAACTACTGGTCTGTATATTAAAAGATTTGAATGGTGAAAACGCTGTGTGAGTTCTTTGTATTATTTCTGTCAGTGTGGTTCACACTGGGAAAGTACTCATATAGCAGCAGTGACTTGAACATAGGCACTGAGCTAGCCTGACTGAATTCTTGGAGATTCTAGGAAAGAAACTTGGCAAGCAGAAGACTTTGAAGTAGGGCAGCATTTATATCTACTAGTGTCAAGGCCACATCATACTGCATTTCAGACAGATTATTGTTTGTTTTCTAGTACAGCCTATTTTAACTTGTTTGTTATACTGAAGGTGAACACAATAAAATGATTATTATATAAATGTTATAAATAGTATTATTTATTTAATAAGAAATCAAGGAAGAAAACTTGCTGAAAGACTGTTGCTGAGTGACTGTATGGTCAGCCTTTAGGGAAGGAAAAACAACAGTCTAAACTTGCCATATCATCCTGGAAAATCTGAGCCTTACAGGAACTGCAGTCAGTCACTCACTGAAGAAGTAGTGAAAAAGTGTGTGATTTCTGTCATCCAGCCCACAAATAATGTCTGGAATCTGTGTGTCTCATCTGTATCAGCTCCACATCGTCTCAGCTACCTGGACATTGGTATCGAAGTGCTACCTACTAGTGCTGAAAAATGAGCTTAGAAATACACAGTAGAAATAACTCCACTCCTACAGGAGATGTTCTTGAATACATTTTCCTAATCAATTGTCTTTAGAACGTTTCCTCTGTCAATAGGAATGAAACTTTTCTGAGAGCTCTAATGAGATTGGCTAAAGATACCCTGAAAATGACCCCAGGAGAGATTGCAAAGGATAGCCATTGCAGCTACTCAGGTGATTTTTCTTCTTTTTATGCATCACTGTTCCTTCTCTGAATCAATTCAGAAAAATGTGGAAAAGTCCCCACAGGTATGGACTAGCATCTAAAAGTTTTTCCTGCTTACATCTGAGCACTGTGGAAAAGTGACATGCTGTGACACAGCTCAGTTGTGTGCAGGCCTATGAACCCAACAGCTTGAAAGAGCAACCAGATCCAGCAAGCTTTTCTTTTGCTGCTCTATGCTGCAGATTTACTGCTCAGCCTGTGGACAGCTGGACTGGGATCAGTGCACAAGAACTGCCATCACTGTGCTTACTTTAGTTAAAGTTTTGTCCATTTGGGGAGCATATCCAGCTGGTAGTGGAATGTCTTCTAAAATGCTACTTCTTTCTTCTGTACTTAAAAGGAGTCAGGAGCTATAGTCATAAACCAGTGAAATGTTCCAAGCAGTCTTGGCAACAGCAGTATCAAAACCCAGTATCTCACTGTTCCGCATTTGTAGTTGCTGTAGGCTGTCTTGCTTCAACATGATGACCAGGAATACTCTGGATGTTTTATACCCCTCATTCATATGAATCAGGACACACAGACTCATTTACCATCCCAGAAGGAATGTGTTTGAGGGTGCTGTTTGTACAACTGAGATTATACTGCAACTTCTCATAGAGCTATCAAAGTCCAACCTTCCATAATGTCTCTTTTTCCACTTACGTGATGTCAGAAGTGTTGCCTCTATGAGTGCCTGTTTTGGTAATCAGCACAGAGTGGAGGTCAAAACTTCTTAAAGAGTTCAGTTCTGTACAGGATCCTATGCTGATGGGCAAGCAGCATGCAATTCATCTATGGAGAGTACATCTGATGGCAATGTGCACATTTGTGTTCATATTTAACCAGTGTTTTGCTTTAAATGATGTGAAAGCCATATAGAGTGTAAATCATAGTTCTCCTGCCAGTAAACCAGAGCAGTTAGAAGACTGAAAGCAATGGGGACTAAACAGGAGAAGCAGCACTGCTGGATTTTGCTACAGATCACTTGAGGCGTTCTGCTGGCATGCAGGCTTAGTCCCACATCCCTTCTCCCCTCCACTCACATGATGCAAAGGCTATGTAGAGTAGCAGTTTGGGAAAACCCAGCCTAAACATCACAATTGCTGACAGAGTCTTCATATTTCATTCATCTCTTATGATAGGGCTTGTATTTTGTCCTAGTATTCTGTGCATTTGCAACAAAAATTTTTTTTCTCTCCTCTGCCTGGGAGATGCTTTTCCAAGATGAAATTTACTTGATTTTAAACAAACTCTCTTTTGGAACCATAGTGAGAATCAAATAAATTATTTAATTTAATCTACAGAAGATCAGGAAAAGGGGGCTGAACCTGATGCTAAAACTCCAGCAAGGTGTAGGGGTTGTTAATAGTCCTACTTTAATGATCTTAAAAACTCAAACCTCCTATTCAGTAAGTCTGACTAGAAGTCTGCCCCAGAGGATCAAAAACAGTGTATAATTTTATAAAGATATTATGCTTGAAAAAAAAAAGCATTTATTAGGATCACATTTATGCAGTGAAATACAATTAGGAGTGTATGAAGAAAGAAAATCATGTTAAAAAAATCACCCTCGGGGTCTGCTCAGTATTGTAGAGATTGTCTCTGATGTGAGACCCCTGCAGTCCATGCAGAGCTTTGCTTTCAAAGGGTTTTTGTACTGAAACTGTGAGTGGCTGAGGACTGGGACAGTTCGTGTATTTCACTGTACAGACAGGATGAAAATATTCTGGTCAGGAATCCTTTTTGGTTACTTTAAATTATCACTCTCCACTTGAAAAGGGGTGGTGTACCTTACTGCTGGATTACACATAAGTACTTCTGCAAAAAAGAGTTCCTTCCTCATTTGCATTGTGTTCAATGAAGCAGTAACTTCCTGTCCCAGATACTTGGAGAACTTTCTTGCACTACTTCACAAATTAAACCTCTTTCTTTTTTAAAACATTTTAATGTGTTTTCTGGTTAGAAGCACATATAGTAGCATATGATAAAATAGACGTGCTTTTTCTAAGTTGAAAGTCCTTATGGAAGGGCAGCTATTGTTCTACGGAAATATTAAAGTAAGTTACTTCAGAAACAGGAAATTTACAAGTGATTATATGTATATTACACGTATTTCTATGCATTGAAAGGACTGAAATCTCAACCTAAAGAGTATTCATTGAAAGTAGGTATTAGCGGGAGCAGTGCTGTACATTGTGGTAGATGTGTGAAATATAATACACTAGAAATCTGCCTTTCTGAGTAAAAGAATTAGTATGGACAAAAGAAAACTTATGGAGCCTTGGTTTAGCAGATAAATGACCTGTCCAAAGTTTTAGTTCCTACCTACACATTCCAGAGGAGACACAAAGTATCACTCTGGATACCTAAAATGTTCCAGTACATAATCATTAAATGGGTTAAGATGACAAAAATGAAAAATACAAGCATTCAAGCAATAATTTAAAGAAAACTTTTCTCTAGTCCAAGTAGTGTTCTGAATATATAACTAACTAAAGTTTCTCTGGTTTAGGTTCTTAATTGTATTGTTTTGGTTTTCCATATGGTATGTGCATGCTCTACTTTCAAAATATTTGTTTAAATTTAACACACAGTTGGTGATTCAGTGTCAAAAATTAGTTCCTTTCCTTTGAACTCCATCTGTGTTTAATTTGTATTCATCCCATGAATATGCTGGTTTAGTGTGTAGTGTGGTAAAACAAGTAGGCTCAAAGCTAATCTGTTTCTAAGAGAATCCTGGATAGCTGATAATATTCTAGGAAAAAAAGAGGAAAATATTTAGAAAAGCACAAGTTTAAAGAACTTAGGCAGATTTAAAGGAATCCCACTACTCTAGGGACTGGTTAGTCTTTCAGTAAATATGACCAGGGAAGTCGCCTCTAAATGAATGTGTAGTTATATTTGTACTGTATATACTGTTCATCCTACTTTGAAAATAAAGATCCTCGTGTGTTTTAACTCATTGTGACTGAGTGGAAAACAACTGATGTGAAGCATTGTGCTTCAGAGCCTTGCTTGAGAGTGGGGTATTGAAAAGCTTCACCTCACAGTAGACAGGGAACACAGATGTACTTGGCCCTTTTGCAAATTTGAATTACTCTGTGGTGCAGGACATGCTCATTTTTATTTGGGATGAATAAATATATTATTTCTGTGAGTATTCAATTCAGTACAAACTTTAGTTAGTAAATGTATTAATAGTGGAATGATGGTCATATTTTAGAAAACAGTAAATTTCACAGGAAGTGGGTTGTTCCCTGGAAAGTGTGGATGTTCAGGGATAGAAAAACAAACATGTAGCATTACATTAACTATTATGTATCTTAGAGAAATGAAGGCTAATGAAATAACAAATATGCTTCATTAGAACAAAAATATATAAAATATACTTTTTTAAAAATTAAAATGATTAGTGATCCAATAATTTAATTTTTGAAGTGCTTTTGATACTTCACAATAAAAAAAATCATTAATATATCATTAGGGAAAGGAGGAAGTAGGATCACCTCTCTTAATTGGAAAGCCACAGACATTTGACTGATCTGAAGGTGAAAGCCTTATCTATAACTTTAAAGATCATTCTCTTTTTATAGACTAATTTAATTAGAAGTATGTCTGTGAAGTCCCTGCATATTCTTATTTTAATATTTGTATCTTGCTTGCATAATCTCCACAGAAGACACAACTTATAGAGTAGAACTTTTTTAATGACATATTTGGCCAGTTTCACTCACTTCAGATTCTTTAACAGTATATTTTTTTATATTTTACCTTTATGAGAGGAAAAATATTAAACACATAGAGAAGAATGGTAGTGATTCATTGCCCCAGAAGAAAAAGTCTACTGTAAACTATGGTAGAATTTGAAATTCTGTATTATTTTAACAGCTTTGAAATTAGTCATTTTATAGAATTACTTAATGGTTTATTTTTATCTCTACCAGTATAAAGTTTTACCATGCTTGAGTTTAATAAAGCCTCTGTTACTGTTTTGTTAAGGAAAATAATAGAAAATTAAAACTGTTTGGTCTCAAGATGTCTAAAAAATTGGTGCACAGTCCAATGAAAAAACTTACTTTGAGAAAAATGAGATTATCCTTTTAGTGAAATGCTTGGTTTGTCTTTATGGAGGAAGCTGTGACAACAAGGGGCTTTTCATATTACCTGGGAGGTTTTCTAAATATGACAACTGAGTAATGAGCAGTAATTTCAAAAGGAAACCGGTCTTGTTAAGTTCAAACAAAGTTTACTTGACCTTATGATTAGTAAAATTGAACCTTGTATTATTTTTATAATGTATTTATAAAGCAACTTGCTTTTTGCCTGCAAGTGCTGTCCGTAGTACATTTGTTTCACTTTTATCTTGCTTGAGCCATTTTAACTATTTTTGCTGCCCACAGCACATTGGGAATGGAATGAAATAACGTGGGAAACAGAGCCTCCTTCTCATAACATTGGCAGTAATTTTCTTTATTTTTTTTTTTAATTAAAATTAATTCTAGATTCAAAATGAACCAAATTTGTTTATGTGGTTTCTTCATGTTCAGGACTGTTCACTAGCCTGTGGATGATGTTGCAGTAGTCCTTCTGCAGAGGGGAACAGCCCAGAGGAGCTGCTTCAGAAAGGGATTGTGCATGTGAGGGATTTCCAGGGTGCTGGAACTAGACTGGAAGACCAGTGAGAGACAGCAAAGCTTCAGTCTAGCCTTCCTTTTGAAGGGGGAGAGGAGGGAGGGATTACATTATTTGATTTCTTAACATTACCTTTGTGATCTTGAAGATGCATTCTTGTTCTGTTTTCCTAACATAAAGCTGCACTAGGTCTAGGACTTAGAACAACTGTAATGGGGAACTACTGGCAAATAAATACTGTAAGTAGAAAGAGTGAGTGTACTTCAGAAGATAAAATAGAAACTCAACAAATATGTTTATAACCTGCCTTCACATTTTCTTATTCTGTTCTTTAGAGAGGCCAGTAAAATGTGAGAGTGAAGGTCACATGCAAGAGTATTAGCAGTTTTTAATCTCTCTCCTAATTCACAGAAATCCCAAATAGCAAATCAAGAACCTAATTAAAGACACAATTCCAATTCCAATGAGGTTTTGTGCTGAAAGTAACTCAAAAACTGTATAATGAGCCTCCATTATCTCTCAGTGGTTTCAGAACAGAAGTCCTGAAATCACTGAGGACAAAAGATAAC
The DNA here is from genome assembly GCA_013397075.1 of Rhabdornis inornatus. NCBI lineage: Eukaryota > Metazoa > Chordata > Aves > Passeriformes > Rhabdornithidae > Rhabdornis > Rhabdornis inornatus. The sequence goes on from VWZS01005050.1 coordinate 477,741, forward strand.
TCAAAATAAAAACTTCCTCCGGTAAAGTCTCATTCTGCAGTGCAAGACTGTGTTTTAAAAACGAGATTTTAAAGCTCATATACACTTTGGATGTTTGCTAGTTCTTCCCAGATAGCTATACATCATGCCAATTTGACAAGCATGAGAATTGAGCAGTCTGTTTCCCACCTGCCTTCTCGCTCAAGGGTTTTTGTCCTTCTGGATACATCCCTGCAAGCATGTGCAGATCTGCCTTGGTAGCCTGTGGTCTCTCCACCAATTCATGGTGCTCTGATAGCAACTCAGAATTTTAATGTCAGATCTGCTGGGCTCCAGTTGTGTGGTGCTTCTTCAAGAGCCGTGGCTATTCATGCTTTAAGAAAATAATTTATAATTATAAGAAAAAGCATACTTAATGTGCATGTAATGAGAGTAGGACAACATAAATTTAGGTAGGTGGTTGACTTCATATGAATGAAGCAGGTAATCTTCCACTATGGACAATGGTGATCTTGCCAGTAGTCAGTGAAGCCTAAAGAAAGATTTATTTTGACTGCTTTATTTGTTAATGTAATTAAACCACCAGAGCTATAACCCAAAATCTATGAACATGTGTTCCCTTTTAAACATGTGTTTAAAAGGAAGTTTAAAATCCATGAATCCTACATATGCTCAACCTAAAGGGGTTATGCTATGTCTTGCATATTCAATGCCCTCTAGAAAACCATCAGCTATGACTACCTGTGGACTTCTACAGACAACTGACATAAAAAGAATAAAAATACTTCGCTACTGTTGGAGGACGATTCCCCCCAAAAAAACACCTTCCACTGAGGTTAAACCCAACCATCATCACTATGAGATGCATATAAAAGTTTTTCAGTAGATAAGTCTGGGAAGTGAAATTCAAGCCTTCCCAGGTTACCAAAAAAATAATGGATTCACCACAGACCTTTGATTTATGTCTACTTATAGTTTTTCTGCTGCACATCTCTTAATTTGTTTCCAAAAAAATTTCTTTCTCTGTCACAAAGCCTCTTAGCCTATCCGTTCTTCTGGCATTTAATTGTGTCACCTCCCTGTTTTACCCAAGTAACTGAAGAACATTTTAATTTAAGCAAATATATATGCCTGACCTGTTCCAACCTGGGATTTTGCTTCATCTAATTATCTTGAATGAGGTTAACACAACATCTTATCTACATCAGTGAATCAGTTAAGAAAACCAAACCAAACAACCCAAAACAAACAAAAAGAAAAACGTTAACAAACAAGAAGCCACCTCTCCTTAATAGGGGTATTTTTTTAACCTGGATTACATCAGTGATAAAATGCACCCTATGGCCCATATGCAGTGCAATAGTGACGAGTGTGAGGAGTTGCAATAAAGGCCATAGGATATTTTTCACACTAGCTTCCCTGACAAAGAAAATGTCTCGTGGAAGCTCGAATCTGAAAGCAACCTGCTTTTCCTAATTATCTCAGCTTGTCTAATAGAAGATTAGAAAATAAAGAGAAGATTAGAAAATAAATACCTATGCCTTCAGGCTGTTTCTTGTCTATACTTATACCATCACAGCTGCAGAAAAGCTATGTTAACAAAAATTTAAACTTTTTTCAAATCTATTTTTTTTTTATTAATAGTAATTTTAATAGCAAAATACCCATGTTTGTTGAATAAAAAGCTGGATATTTTATAAATTCAGATTTTGTTTAATAGCAGGTTTAGTCACTATTTTATTTTTTCAGGTGGCTTAAGATTCACAGATCCAAAGTTGTTGTGCTTACTTTCAGTAGTACCTTTCCCACTATTGATATGCATCTAAAAATGTATGCAAATTTACTAAACATCTCCTGGAAGCAGTTTAAAAAGAAGTTGTGCTTGCTCATAATCCTTACTTGTATTTCTCATCTCTAGATAAAATCACAGGAGGTTGGAGCTGTAATCCCATATTATGAACATCTCAGTAATGGGTACATCACGTGCAGCTTACTTCATATTAGTATTGATTCAATTCTTAGTGTAAGGTTAGTTAATATGAAATTAGTTACTTTTCCTGTCAGCAGTCACTAATCCAATTCTGCTATTGATGCATTTTTGTATGACTGCCGTATGATTTTTAGGGTCTTTTTTTTTTTTTTTTCTTTTAGAAAGAGAAGCACAGCAAGTAGGGCAGGGCTGAGTTTACTGGGGAGAAGGCAAAGGTTTGATGGTAGCTGGGCAGTCTGCACCATCCAGGTGGTGAGGAGGGGAGCAGCTGAGGCTCTTTGCTGGGGCTCCCATGTGAAGGCTGTGTCCCCTCTCCCCCCTCATGCTGCAGCTGTCCCTGTCTGGCAGATTCTCTGGTATGCGGATATGTATAAACTGAATCTGATTTCCAAGTGAACCACTCTCTCTTTAAAGACTATGCAAGGTAAATTTAATTATTTTCCTATCACAATGCTTTAAAAAATAATTAAAATTAATGTATGTTTATTTTAATTGCTCTTGTTAGTTGCAAAGTTAACTTAGATACTGAGTTACTCCACATTAGGCTTGTGCTTTTAACAATGAAGGATTTTGAAAATCCCAATGAAATTTACGTTTGGGTGTTTTCTACTTTGTCCTCATTGATTTTCACCAATGCTTTTACTCTAAGTAATTTTCCACTTTTTTCCTTTCCTGTTTCATAGTTCTTTCTTTTGAGTATATTCAAATATATTTTAAAATCATGTTTCTCTGGTAAGACAGCTCATATTTAAATGCACTAGAGTATCTAAAAGTTGTGTGATTGAACACCAGACCAAAGACAATGACATTAACAGCTACTCTATAAAAGGCAGAAAAACCTGTTCTGACGGATACTGAGGGCTTTGAATCGTAGCTTGATTTTCTATCAGAATTGACTGTCTAAATTCTTTGTACTTCCCAGAAAATAGAAAATCTTCTTTGAAATTGTCAGCATTATCATCTGACATTTTGGTAGATTCTCTAATGTTTATAATTTAACATGTAATACAAATATCAAAGACATAATGCCAAATTGAGAATCATTACATTTTATCTGGGATATGTTATAACTGAATATTTTAATACTTTCAATGCATCTTTTTTTTTATAAATTCAAAATGTTGGTAACATCGGAATGGATTTTAAAAATGGCAGTTCATTTAGATTTCATATATTTGTATTATATCATTTTACAGATTTTTTTTTTAGTTGACAAAAATGGTTTCTTTAGCATTTCTGTTATTTTTGCTTGAAACTTTGTAACCTCTTGTACCTTCATTTACAGTGCCACGTGGCACATTTACACAGTGCTACATTTACTGTGTTCATGTGTGTCTTATGTATTAATCAATTTAGATTCAGGATACTGCCTTCTCTTCTTCTGTGTAATTGTTTTTCAAAACACATCTGTCAGATATGCAAAATTAGTGAGGTTGCCTTTGATACAAGTGTATGGAGTACCTCAACTATGTACAGGGATATTACAGAAAATATGAAACTTCAGGAGGAACAATGAGAAAGACAATGGTTTAACTTTCTCACAGCTGTGGTCTTATTGGGGACTTCCTTAGTTTTCCAAAATGCTAAGTCATATTTTTTATTTAATTATTGTGTCTTTCATGAGATCTATACACCAAAGGACTCACTGAATCAAATTACTGGAACAGGGGCTTTTTTGTTTTGGGGCTTTCCTGGGGCAAATTTGCTTTATGCTTTACAAACAGTAGAGTGAAGTCATTCTTTATTAAAGGAGGTGTTTGTATGTTCTACATGCTGGAGAAGTCCAATAAGGAGATAAGCTAAGCCAAGACAGGTTGTTTGGATATGTGTGGTGATGAGGGACATGCTTTATCCATGAAGTGAGGAGGAAGGGAGGGAGCTCCCAACAGAGGAGGTGGGAGGCAGGTGGTGTCCCTCAGATGGCTGCAGTGGCACAGCAGCCAAAGACCAAAGGAGCAGAGGAAAATGCTTCTGATGCTTCCTGTGATAACCAGGTAAATGCATAAATTAATATCTGTGTTTTCATACTTTTTTTTTATCACTTTATGATTGTCCTGCAGTGACAGTATGTTCAGAGAGTTAATGGAACCTCTCTAATATCTTTTTCAAGCTATTTTATAAGTGTTAGAGTCCTTGCCACTGTGTATATGTTTTACTGACCTTTCTTTAATTGTCCTGGCATTCCCATTACAGCATTTGAAAATTGCCCATAGTTTATTTGCTGAGTTGCCAATGTTTGTATTATGTTTGCCACCTACAGAGAAGTGCAGTAATACTTGCTGATAATATCACACATTATTCTTGGCTGTACTTTGGCTCGAAGTGTGGGGAGTGTGGGATGGGAGGCTGTGTGTCTTTCCTCAAGCTTCAGTGTTCTGGTTTTTTCCTAAATAAAATAATTTCACTAAGATAGGGTGTCTCTTTCCACCCAACAGGCAAGTTTAAAGGTCATCTTGTAGGTGTTATGGGGATTTTTCCTAGCTGTACACTTTCTTCCTGATTTTAATTTGACATAATTTTCTATCTATTTGATTTTTGGTTTGTCTCACTATTAGATCAGATGCTGATGTGTTCTACCATATTTTACCATGATCCAGAGTGGATTTTTGCATGCTTTTAAATGGAATTTATTGATCAATATCACAGTAATTCAGAGGTATAGCCAACCAAATCACAAATATACTTTCTAAGAGGAAGACAAGATCTGCAAGCATTTGAGGGGTGTCAGCATTAAAATAACTGATTAGGATACTCCAAATGGATGTAGCTTGATGCAATGGGATAGATAAAAAGGATTTGAATTTGACAAGGAAAGGAAGTATATTAGCTATGAGATCTTCAAAGTATTTAATTGTCTACTTATACAAATAATAGAAGCCTTATCATAAAAGTTTTAAGTAATAGTGGAGGATGTGAGAGGATTATTTTTATGTAGCCAGAGGAGGAATGAGATGATTTTCTGATAATATTATATCTCTAATTAAGCAACTCCTAAGTAATCAGAATACGATTTTCCTTATGAGAGTTCATGACCTGTGTCTAGAAGGGCTAGAGAAATCCTGTGAGTTTTGAGGAGTCAAATTAAAGGAGGTGCAGATCTGAATCATGTAGGTATGAGGATTCAGAACCCAGCTCCTCCTGTCCTTGAATCAGCACCAGGACACTGCAAAATCAAGCTGAGTAGCTGTTACTTTGATTCACCTAATAAAACCAGCTCTTCATGTTGTGTAAGGAGAGATACAAGCACTCATTATCCATAGAAATATGTTACTGGGTCTACATATGTGTTTGAAGTTAAAATCCAAGAGAACTCTGAGAGGGGGCAGTTGTACACCCATTCAAGGTGGGAGAGAAATGGAGGTTTAGAGAGCTGACTCACTGGCTAAGAACCTCTCGTTCATTATCTAGACTTAAAACATTTTAATTTTCTTGAGATGTTATATTCCATCCTCACTTATTCTGATACAAAGTAATGAAAGGTTGGACAGTTTTCTGAGAATAAAAAAAAAGGAAGTAATAATTATAGATGGCATTATTCCTTAGAAGTAGGCACTTCTGATATATTTAATATTGAACCTGAGGAAATACTCTTGTATTAATTCTGGGGACTTGTTCTTATTGGCAAAACATGCCTTCCTACATCATATTAAGCTAGTGAGACAGCTTTTCCACTGTAGCAGATTTCTGAGTTTTTTCAGGTCTTTGTATGAAAATTTATTCTGACAGCTCCATGTTTGGTCCATCACATTTGCTATCTGTTCTCAAGTTGCTAAGCAGTTTTTTGCATTACCTCCTCCATTTTTAAAATGAAGACTTTTGATTCTACAAGACTTCAGAGTTTTAATGCTTTTTGATCACTTTTCACACTGTCTCTGCACAAATAAATATTAAATATGCAAAGCAAGGTTTTATGCTTGACTGTTGTCTTCCTTGAAGTTATGCTCAGCCCAGCACCAAATGATACCAAATTGAAATGAGCCCTGGTATCATATATGTGTCTAATTTTAAATTTCTGGAGAATTTGTATCTGATGCCACATGGTAATTACATGCTTCATTTGTATTTGTATGCTATCCAAGTGAATAAGGAGTGAATATGATATACCTATTAGCAGGAAAAAGAAAAAAAATTATAAGAAGTTGAATGAATGAAGCTTTTATTCCAGTTGATAATGTGCTCAGATGAGATTCTCTATGATAGAGATTCTGATGTTTTTCCTATAGTTGATACATTTTTTAACACCTCTTTGCAATCAGAGCTTAGGGTCTTATTTCTCCTGCTTACCATGTAGCAGGATCTCTTCTTCTTAATAGATAATAATTTTTCATGAAATGTGTAGGCATTTTATGCCTCTGAGGTCTTCTCTTCCATTTCAAATGTGAATTAAATTAGCATTTTTAAGAGGAGGACAGAAAGTAAGGGGCAGACAGAAAAAGCACATATACATTCACATAAATACAGTTTTATATTTAAGCCATGGCTGTCTAAGAAGCAAGGCTAGAAACTGCACCAAAAAAAAACCAAACCAAACAAAAAACAAAACAAACAAAAAAAATAATAAAAGAAAAAAAAACCAACAACAACAAAACAAAAACAATAACAAACAAAAAACAACTATTCTTAACTCCCTTTGGTCTTTGAAAATCCAGCTCTCTCCTTAATGTATTTTTTCTTCCTGTGTTCTAGAGAAGGGCAATGAAGACTAAGAAAAACAAGAATACTACTTAACAAAAAGTGATTGTGATACCGGTTAATAACTGAGGCCAAAGCACCTTGAGGACCTGGAGACAGCACCTAAATGATGCAGGCATTATTGTGCCATGCAGAGTTGCATATATTATTTATCTTAGATGTAACTAGAAAACAAATACAGGGAGCTCAATTTTTATAAAATTATTTTCAATCTAAAACCACTGGTTGTCCCTATTAAGTCCAGAAATTAGAATAATGATGGAAATTACATAATGCCTTTATTTGTCTGATGAACTAAAGCATTGTTTCACTCAGGCTTTGGTCTCAGACCTGCACCCATTACTCGATGTGATGTAGCTGCAATGCAGAGCAGAGGTGCAGTGAAACACCTCCTTCAGCTGGAAATTCAAGGGTCTTTACATCCACTGATCCCTGTTATTAGTTCTGCTCCATTCTATCAAATATATTTTTCGCCTATGTTCCTCACAGTTCTGTACACACATCTCTGCTACAGTGCAGAGGAGGGTTGGTGGGGAGGTTTTTTGAAGTCAAATCTATTGGTTTTCTCCAGTCACTCCTAAGAAAAAAAAAAAAAACGCGCCTAGGAATTTGGCAAATTTGCATCTCAATCAACTCGATTTCAATCAAAGTTATGTTGAGGGAGACTTGCTCCCTCAATATAATGCCAGCTTTCTACCACTAAAATTCTGAGCTTGTATAATTACGACAATCATTTTGGATAAAGACGGCCTGGTGTTTCCCGTAGGACTTGAAGACTTGGCAGGCATATGCAGAAGTCATGTTGCTATCTGCTAACATGAATGCATGTTGGTGGATATTGATGCTGTTCCCAACAGTCTCTGAGAAGTCCTGTGTTAATCTAATCTACAATTTCCCAGTGATACAAACAGCAGTACCTCTGAACATAAGTTTTTTCCAAGACAGAGTCCACCTGGAAAGGTTTATTTTGGATTGCTTTACCTGGGTTTGAGAGGGATCATCAAGACCTACCTTAGAAAGTCTTTCTGCCTCACTGGTGCCCCACTTCTTACATGGCTGAATTTCTTACTGTGCAGGATACACACTGGTCAAGAGCTCCTGAGGGCTGGAAGGGTGTGAGTTTCAGCTGTTAAACCTTACAGATTTCAGATGTTAAAGTAACAACCATAGAATCACAGCATCATAGAATAGCTTGAGTTGGAAGGGACATTAATGATCTAGTTCCAGCCCTCTGCTGTGAACAGGGATACCTTTCACTAGACCAGGTTGTTCAGAGCTCTATCCAGCTTGGACTTAAACACTTCCAAGGGTGGGACATGCACAGTTTCTCTGGGTAGTCAGTTCCAGTGCCCCACCACCTTTACAATAAAGAATTTCTTCATAACATGTCATCTAAACCTACTGTCTTTCAGTTTGAAACCATTCCCCCTTTGTCCTCTCACTACATTTCTTGCAAAATTCTCTTTCCATCTTCCATGTAGGCCCCCTTCTGTTATTGGAACATCACAATTAGGTCACCCAAAAGCTGCCTCTTTTCCAGGCTGAACAATCCCAATTCTCTCAGACTTTCTTCGTAGGAGGGGTGCCCCATGTTTCATGACTACCTCATTTTTCTTTCCCCTCCTTTGGAAATTCAAGCTCTCAGACAGGGGGCATCAAAGGTCCCATGAGTCCTGTCTTGTTTTCTCAGAGGAACTGGTGGATGAATTTTATTTCTGGGAAAGTGATATTTTGATATTTGGCTTCTAGACATAAAAATCCAACCTTGTATTTACTTCTTTTTTTGTTTGGTATTAATGTGGCTGTACTGCAACACAGAATTTTAATGGCCAATAAAATATACTGAATTATTGAACTAAAGCAGAGGTTTAACATATCATATATGCTTTATCACATGCACTAGTTTAGCTGAATGCAAGTTTGATCAAAATTAAATACTGTGTATTGGAAGCAAATTGTTTTGAAATGTTCCCGAAGATGTAATAAAAGCATTACATTCCAGCAAAATATTTCAAATCTGACATAACATTTTCTAATGAAAAATTTTCCATCAATTATTTTTTCTATAACAGTCTCTGTCTATTAAAAATTGTTTCTTGTAGGGAGAGCATGACATTTGTTTTATATAATTCATACTGATTTCCAGGAGATACAATACTGAGAGATAACTTCAATTAATGTATGACGCCTCCACTGTGATCTGGATAATGTAATGTTACCTGTGCCATTGCAATGCCTTGCAGTAATTGCACCTGCAAAAAATGGCAAGGCAGGAACTCTTTAGCTATTACGAAAGGAACATGATGGTAGAAAAATTCTCTGAGAAGTAGCCATTTTCTCTTGCTCACCAAATCTTCAGGGCATCAGCTATGCTTCCCATTTGAGGCTTTTTCTCTTGCTGAGGATTGAATGAAAATAGGGGATGCAGGGCTTTTCTGTGATAGAATTTCAGCTTTGAATATCAATTTTTCAGACTCTTGCATATGGTTTTATATGGACACCAGTAGTCTTTATTGGCTGTATTTTAAATAGATGTAAGTTGATATGCTGAAGGGGAATGGAAAAAAGAAAAGGATCGGGTTACCCTACAGACTTTTTGCTATTTCCCTTGCCAATTTCTAGCAAAGTCTGGTGGGCATTTTTGCTAAGAGCTGTTCTGCATGAAGCAGAGTGCTGGCCCTGACTCTGTGGAGTAAACCAGGCACAGCAAACCACTTTTATAGCTGGCAGGTCTTCTGGCAAGCCATGGCTGGTTTTAGACAGACTGTTAAAATGGCAGCATCTCCTGCAGAAATGCAGAAGCATCACAAACATGTGAACTTGGCCAGATCAAAGTTTACTTGTGGTCTGGATCCAAGTCAGAGTCTTCCATCTGAGTAATCTTGGGTTAAGAGAGGATTCAGGGCTCCTTCCCTCCATTGCTAGCTTTGATACTGAACCATCTCAGTGGGAAAATAATTTGCAACTTCCGTGTTCATAAAGAAGCACTCTTTAAAAGGAGCCTCAGCATTTATAAAAAGGCAGTCCCAGAGGCTGTTGACCGTTCAACTAAACAAAGGGATTTCTCTTTCTCAGTTCTCTTCACCACCTTATAATTTAATGTCAGTGTTTGTGCCTGGTATCCTGTCCTAATGTTGTGTGCTTGATGTTGCATTGAGACAAGGTGATAGAGGTCGTGGCTCATGTCCCCAGAATGTAGCCAAAGGTATAATTTTTTTTTTTTTCTGTCACTTTGGTTTAGTTTAGGGGTTTTTTGTTGGATGTTTTTTGGTTGGTTGTTTGTTTCTTAGTTTGCTGTCATTGTCAACCCTGAGTGGAAATTGCCCAATATCTCAAATGGTTAAATACCCTCAAAAGGATTTACAGCTTTAAATTAAGTGTAACCTCTTTCCTTGTGGCTGTGGAATTAACTGAGTTCCAAGCTATTAAGGTTTCAAAACATTTTTAAGTACGAGACAACAATGCTTCAAGCCTCACTAGACCTTTCTCATTTCACTAGATGGTGACATTTTACAAATTGTCAGATTCATCTTTATTTACTAGCAGAGGATGAAGTTCTAGCCACTTTCGTTTGACTCTTCAGTTTTATAGCCCCTTTATATGTCTGAAATTCTGGCGATTAAGGAAAGGGGTCTGAGAAAGGAACAGTTTAGAACATTATTTTCAACAGTTATTTAATTGTTTGTCTCAGAGGGGAAATAGTCGGCCAGTCATATGACATAAGGAGAAGAAATATCCACATATAGTCATGCTTCTGTCCTACCGCTGTATGTTTTCCTATGAATTCATACACATTAAGCCATGTTTTGGTTTGCAAGCTGCAAGATGAAAGGTGCAGCTTCTGGTCCTCCTCGTACTTAGCAAGAGTACTTGTTTTCCCCTGCTACAGGGAAACCCCTGTTAGGAAGGGTTAAATACAATATTGTATTTCTTCCTGCATTTTATCCTTGGCTAATAAAGACAACCATTGCTGTCATTAAACAGTCTATATGTTCCACCTCAGAAACATGCTTCATTTCACTGAACAGAAATTCAAGGTAGCAGAGACCATGTCAGAATGAAAGCACATGGCTATGCCTGCATCTGCGCTGTGCATGGAGAAGATTCCCCCATATGCTCATGTGCTGTGGACATGACTGCATGTACAAGCACCATCAGACAAAAATGTGACTGAATATCAACTCCTTTTCCCATTTCATTAACATTGCATTTTTCACTCTGTGACTTTCTGAGAACAAAAGTCCTATCCTATGTTGCTCTATTATTTCTAAACACAAAAATAATTTTAGTGGATGGCCTAGATAGTTTTTTGTTCTTTTATTTCAACTCCAGGGCATTTAATGCATCTTTTAATCTTGAAAGAGCACATCCCTGCACAAATTCGTGGTAGGCAGTTGATGCTTCTTCACTCTGAAGAAGTTATGAGTCTTTTAACTAAGAGTATAAATCTAGTGAAACGTATGTTAAGAGACTCAAGTGAAATGTACTGTGCAAAAAGGATAGCAAGATATTAAGTCACATTTTACATCTGTCTTGGGATATATAATGGAGAGGAGATTTAAACGTATTTTGACAGTATGGTTATATTCAAATACTGCTGTAACTCCCTTTACATTTTTTTATAACACTGTACTATGCATTTTGCTCTTTGGGGGAGGGGGAACAAGATACCTGTCACTATGTTCATGGGCAGAAATCCTTACCTGATAGTCCTTAGTCATAGTGCTGAACTGATGGTTGGACTTCCTGATCTTAAAGGTCTCTTCCAACCTTGATATTTCTATGATTCTATGATTCTAGGTCATGCTCCTTAGTCTCCACCATGACTCCACTCCCAGGATGAATCCACCTTGTTCTCCTCACAGGTTGTCTCTGCTGCTGCTGTGTTTTGTAGTTCTTCCTCCTTGAAGACAGGATGCCAGAACCACATGAGATATTCCAAACCATTTTTGCTAAATTTGTAGAATCAGAGAATATTTTGGGTTAGAAAACACCTTTAAGACTGAGTCTAATAATAAACCTAGCACTGCCAAATCCACCACTAAACTATGTTCCTAAGTGCCACATCTACACATTATTTAAGTACCTCCAAGGATGGTGACTCAACCACTTCTCTGGGCAACCAGTTTCAGTGCTTAATAGCCATTTCCATGAAGACATTTTCTTATTATGCAATCTAAACCTCCCCTGGTACAACTTGAGGACATTTCCCCTTGTGCTTTCTTGCAGCTTGTTGCCTGGGAGAAGAGGCCAACCCCCACCTGGCTACAGCCTCCTTTCAGGCAGTTGTAGAGAGCAATAAGGTCCCCCCTGAGCCTCCTTTTCTCCAGGCTAAACAGCCCCAGCTCCCGCAGCTGCTCCTCACAGCACTTGTGCTCCAGGCTTCACCAGCTCCATTGCCCTTCTCTGGACACACTCCAGCACCTCAATGTCCTTCTTGTAGTGAGGAGCCCAGAACCTGGACAGTGGACTTGAGATGTGACCTTACGACAGCTGCTTTGCTCAGCAAGAAAAGTACAGCTACTTCTTCTGTGGGATAAGTGTAATCTTATTTCACTTTAGAGCATATTTCCTGTCTTTAATATCACATCTTTTCTTGACCATCCTCTCAATTTCTTTTCCACTTTATTTCTACTTTTGAAATTATATTTTGCCATTTGACTTTTTTTCTAATCTCTGGCACACAGGGTGTACTTATCAGCTTCCACACATCATCGCGTAGCTGCAGCGGACTTCCATTTCCCCTTCTTCCCAGCCACACCATGCTTCTGCAGCTGTGCCAATACTGATGTCTTTGGGCAAACCATCACCCTTTATGGCATCAAAATGCAACTATTTTGTTTAGTCTTTCCTGAAGGGAAAGTTTTGCATATATAAAAGCCCTGGTATGCCTGGCATCTTATAGAATAAAGTGAATGGACGAGCAACGATTAATGACATTTGGTTTCAACTATATGGTATCTATGTTCTTTGTAAATTAAGATACTAGCTGCACAAGTTGGAGCAATTAAGGAAATAACTCATTTCCTTAGCATATAAATATCTTAATGGTGTTTTTCCTCCATTTACATTGGTTTTCACCTTTTTAAAAAAAATATATATTACAATAGATTCTACTTCTCTTTGGACAATGTCGGATCACAAGGATTGTTTTTCCCACCTGAATAAAGCCAGTGATGTCTCTGTTTTGTTATGTCATGTGGTCAACTCAGCATTTCTTAGTATTTCTATGAAAGATGTTTCTAGTCACATTCTTTGGGTTTGCTTAAGAGAAAGTAGGATGGATGGATAGAAGAATTCATGATGCTGCAACTTAAACTCTATCATATCTTTATGAAGAAGATGTACAAAGCCAGTTATGGCAAACTGTTAGGCTCCAAGCTCATAGCAATGCCTTTCCTGTTGGGCCCAAGCTTCTCCCAGAAGGTCCCCAAATTAAGCACTGATAGCCAAACCCCAAGGACAAATCTGTACTGTAGTCAGAAGTGTAGTTCTGTGCCCTTGCTGGTGCACTGCCATAGAAGGCCCTAAACACATAACTCCCTATTTTGTTACGAAATCATCTGTATTACCATCACCAGTGGTTTCATCCACCCCTCTTAGCTACCTGGAAGCATTAGCATTTCTCTGTCTCAAAAGATGCTGTGTCTGGAAGTCGTCTAGAGGCTGTGGTCATAGTTGCCATATAAACGTAAAAAAGAGGGATTGCTGCCTGAAAATATTTTTAATCTGAAAACTGGAGAAATATTTTGATTTCATCCCCTGAAGGGGCATGAATTTATCAGACTTCCTAATTCTAACATTCAAATATTAAGTTCCTTTAGAGGGGAATTGCTATGAAGTCATCTGTATGGTGATATAGTGCATTGCAGATCTAGCATCTCATTCGACTTTCCATAGGGTTTTTTTGGTTTTTTTAAAATCATGAAAGTTTCTCTCTGTATCAGAATTAGAATAAGAATATTTACTCTTAACTGCTTGGGAATTCTTAGGATGGATACGAAATAGTCCACTAGATCCCTCTTTTGTTTCGTAAATTAGTTTCTAATTGGCTGCACTTCTAAAAAATATGATGGACTGGTGAAATTCGACATCTGCAGGGGTTGAGGGAATATGTTATCAAAAGTTTATAGCTCCTAGGGAAGTCAGCTGTGCTTGAAGATTTTTTTTCTTAAATAGATCTTGCTTTAAGTGACTTGTTGCCCAGCTTTGTCCAGCTCAACTGTTCTCAAAGTTAAGTGACACAAAGTGATTTTTTTTTATCTGTAGACTATGAATCAGGAATACATCACTTCAGTGGAATGAGAATATATGATTTATATTTACTGTTTGAATTGCATGTTGCAGGTCAAGAAGACCAACCTCCCTAGTCAAAAAAGGGAATTGCAGAGAGGATCTCTTCCAGGGCTGCCTGGAGCCTTTGATCTCCTTCCACTGTAGAGGAAATATTTTGTGCTGGATGTTTGTTGCCCTGTATTGATTCTTGCCTCTGCCACAGGGAGACCAAGGATGAATCTTTAACTATGTGACATTTCTCAGTGCATTCATAGACCAGCTTTTCTTTGTGCTGTGAGCTGCAAGTGGTTAAAAACAAAGCCAAGATCCAACCCCAGATTATTTAATTGGTTAATAAATAGGAACATAAAAAAGAGAAAAGCAGTCGTAAACAAACATACAGGGCTTTGTTTCAGAGTCTGTAATTCACATTTCTATTGCTAGGATCAATGTATCACAAGGAAATTCACATTTGTTTTCTCTGTACATGAGTGGTTTTGACACTTCATCTTGCAAATGTGCATATAGCAGCACCTTTATTTAGTGTTAGTGTCAAAACCTAGAGCCTTGCAGCATCTGTGGAATGCCCCTAGAGTGCTTAGAAATAAGGCTTAAAGGAAAAATGGCTCTAAATTCTTCTATTTCTTTCAAGTGGAGCATGGAACAATGAGACTTGTATGAATCAGATTTATATAGTCCCAGGCAGGAGGAATATTGTGCTTTCAACAAATACTCCACTAATATATGATGTAAGAAACAACATAATTATCAAACCTGAGTTGAAACTTTACTTTTAAAAAAGAGTGCAGAGGCTTTCTGTTTGCATGTTTTAAGAAGTATCAGTATTGTCAGCCACTACAGAGACCATTTATGATGTCTGCCAAAGTCAGAAGATGCATTTTCCGATGCATACAGCTTCTTAAACAGGTACAGAAGGCAGCCAGCCTTCTGCTCATGGATTGTGGCAGCTGAGGAGCTTCCTCTAAAATGAAATAAATACAAGATGAAGTAATATGCTAAACTATTTTTTTTTCATTGAGAATTTCATTCTCCCCTGTTAACTTTTCAAAGGCAAAATATAAATAGGGATATTTTAATTTATAAATGAGTAATTTTTCAGCTTCATCAAGGTTTCCAAATG
Source organism: Rhabdornis inornatus (assembly GCA_013397075.1). Taxonomy (NCBI): domain Eukaryota; kingdom Metazoa; phylum Chordata; class Aves; order Passeriformes; family Rhabdornithidae; genus Rhabdornis; species Rhabdornis inornatus. The sequence continues at coordinate 492,818 of VWZS01005050.1, forward strand.
TTTAGAACAATTTAGAAAAATCCTTAAATGTTGTCTGACACTTTTTTTAACATCAGTTGTAAAAACAGTACTTTCAGTACTTAACTGCTTTTTTAACTAGCAGAAGACATACAGCATTCAGAAAATTGTAGGAATTCTCATTTCTGAATGCCTTCTAACTTTTTCCAGCACGCAATATAAAAACAAGAACTATATAAATTATTTTAGTCATACAAAAAAACCCACAAGTCTAGAATAAAAGCAAGAAAAATCCGTTGAGTTCATGTCTTAAATTAATTGTTTGCTATTTAAATGAATGCTTGCTGGCCTCTTTCAACTCAAATTCCCACATTTTCTTTTAAACTAGTCTGGTTGTAAACAATTTCCTTTAGACATCTGTCTATCCTGCAGTTAGAATTAGATAATTGCTTCATGCTATGGCATTTATTTAAGAGATTCCCATTACTGCAGTGAAGACCATGGGAGAAATTCTGGCTGAATTTCTTTCAGGGATCTACAGTGAATGCAGACAGGAGTGGCAGCTGTAATGTCTTTTGGAACCACAATTCTTTCTTCATTCGTTGCACTCCCAGCCAACTCCACTTGGCCAGGTCCCTATCCTCACTGGGCAGGGATCACAGATGGCAACCTGTGGATTTTCTCCAATTTAGCTGGAACTAGGTGCCCAGATTTCCTGGGACATGACATATTTTCCCACATGTTTTTGAGTCTTTCATATTTTTCCATAGCTTTTCTTATAACTGAAAATTCTGGAAACTCCAAAAGAAGTGGTGAGTATTTCAGCAGACTCAGAACTTTATTCTCCCCTTTTTGGATCAATACTCCTACTCTGCTTTAATCCTAGAAATGATCTTGTACTGGAGATACCCAAGAGAGACACTGATAAGCACTGAACAATAAGGAGTGCCTACTGTGAGAGTTGTCAGCTGACATCCAAAAGATCCGTGAATTTTTACAATCCACTCCTTATAGTTCATAACACTTTATTTATTAATATAAACCATTCTAGGGAAAGTGCAACCTCAGCTGTTCAGTGGTGAACTGAGCTGACTGGAGCAGCTGGAAATCACCCAGGTTCGTCTCCAATTGTGGGAGCTGCTGCTGGTGAAAAACCTGCTCATATTCACTCCTGCCATAGGGTCACAGCCTGTAAGTTCTGAGGGCTGGTGTAGAAGGAACTTCAAGGTTATTTGGAGATTAAAGTATCTGGGTGCCTTTGGGAAAAATTCTCATGGCATGTAAAGGGGAATGAAAGAAGGAGAAACAAGACCAATTTGTAAAGCTCCGTTAAGAATTTTATCATAAGGACATTGACAGTCTTATAGCCTGATGGGAAACCAGAAAGCATTTTCTCAAAAAATCAATAAATCCCATAGATGTTTCCAAAAGGACAGAGTAGTAATCAAAAAGCTGAAATAGAGGACTGTTTAAGCTGTTGGATACAAGGGAACAAGCTGTTAAAAATCAAATGGCCTCAGCTCAGCTTTCTATATTAAACTGTTTTATGAATCTATCCTATTTAACTTTCATAAGATGAAGCACTGACAGTTTTTGAAAGGGAAATGTGAGACTAAAATAAAATTTTCTATAATGCTTCCTCATCGATATTTCAGGAAAGGGTTTTAATTAGGTGGGTAAATTGGCAAGTAATGAATCCCTGACTAACCTGAGTACCAATCAAAGTGGTTTCTTGGAGGATTTCTTTAACTTTTCCTGAAGTTAATTTGATACGTTCTTCTTGCATTATCAGATTTTAAGTCCAATTAATTAGTGAGGAAGAGTTGGGAATATATTTGGTTGCAAAAATGTGTTTTTAAAGCAGTGAGCTGTAAACACTCCTGAGGAACACAAAGTCCTTGGGATTTACTGAAAAAGTTTTGGAAAAGCTTCTGAGACAGCTCAGGCCTTCTGTGGGAGCAATGCAGACAAATAAAAAAAGATGAATAAGGTTATCAAAAAGTTAGAGAAACTCTTCTACAGATTATACCATTTTTTAAGATTACAGGCTGAAAATTGTAAAGAAAACCACAGAAAAATCAAAGTACATGGATTGTGATGCAGGGGCAGCATGATTAAAATGAAGGAACAGCACACTAAAGAGCTGGATAAAGCCCTTAAAGCACCTGGCAAGGACTAGATAGAGGAAAAAAAACAACAAAACCAAACTCAACAAGTTTTAGGTTTCTCTTTCCATATCTAAAGTTCTTTGCTGTATCTTCAGAGCTGGAGAAACGTACACTAAAGCGGGTTAAAAATACAGTCATTAATCTTGTGCAGCATGGAGAGCCTACTTAAGGGGAGACAGAGCATGACCCAAACTTGCAAACCAGATAGACATAAGAGAGAGATTTCTATTGTCCTTTAGTGGCCCATAGTCCTGCACAGTGTAGTTTCTCACACTTCCACTTTTCCAACATAAGCACTTGAAAAGCTTTTCTGCTTGCATCAATGTAGGGTGAAATCCAATGCAAAACAATTAGAAATTTTCAGGGGACATAAATATCTTGTCTGTGTAGTTGGTGATTACTGTACAACTGCGCTTCTTATGTGCCTCTTACAGTATATTTTTTGCCTTGATGTTGTCATTGCTGTTGATATAACTTTGCTTCAGAAGAATCTTCTGATCCTAACACTGTACATTCCTTGTTGGGGTCCCTCTGTGGTTGTATGTGGGGAATGGGATAGGGAAGAATCACATCCCAGGAAACAGGCTAATATCACCCCTGTTACCTTTGTGGCTGCATCGAGCCCTTACTTAGCTGTTGCAAGATAAACATAGGTAAGAAGCCAAAGTTAGTTTAATTCTTAACTTCACTGCTTGATGACTTAGCTTCAAGTGTGCCATTTTTCTCCTGTATTACCTCAGAACTATGCTATCATTTTTGCTGGCTCTGAAGGTCCCAGCACCTAGCTTTTAAAATTCTCTGATTATGAAGTCCACAGAACTCCCACAGAGTGAGTGTTATAATAGAATGCATTTCTTTTAGGTGTTTCTGACTGGAATTTCAAGTGCTGTCTCATTAACCTATGTAATTATTATGCTACTAGTTTTCACCTATCAGGAGCCTGGAAATCTGTTAATGTAGCTGAATTTCAAAGTGTGGCTGTATCATATCTAACATCTCTAGTATTTGAAAAGAAATATTCATCACTCTTGTTTTACAGAGTGTGTTTAGTTTCATTATTCAGCTTGTAAAAGGGTGGATGATTTCAGGTTATTTACCAAGCCTCTGCTCTGGATATTTCTTGAAGGCAGTTTGTTTTAAAGCAAATGTCACACACATAAGTTTGAGGTAGATCACGTTAATGATTGATCCATTGAAAGCCTTGATCTCTTACTGTTCAGGCACAGTATTCCCTGCTATGTTCTACAGTCTTCTGTCAAGCGCTGCTTGCACTGTTATTAGTCCCTGCTGATGGGTAGCACTCCTGCCAGTGACACAACACTGTTACAATGATCCCTGGGACAGAAAAAATGGATCAGCAGCGTGCCGGTCTCCAGTCTTTCTGAGCACTGGTGCATTGAAGGTTCACAGAGTTAGGTGGAGCTGCAAGGGGCAATAGCAGGTCTGCTAGCCCTGGCTTGTCCCTTCCTCTCCTTCCCTGGGGCTCCACCCGCAGCTCTGTGGCCCAATCCAACCACAAATTCATCCCACAGATTGATAGATGGAATTTATCTACAACAGCTCAAATCCTAAAGCTGACACAAGGTGGAGGTCGGAAGGCATAGCTGGAATTGGAGAGGAAGATTGCCAGCAGCTTGTTCTTTTACTAATGCAACCAAGACATCTCAGCTGCAGAATGAGATGTACTCGAGTGGAGGGGCTTGTTCTGGAGCTGCACAACTGAGGGCAGGCTGGTTGCAACCACCTGGCTGACAGCCAGCTTTCTCACCTCTCTCTGCAGGACATTTCCTCATGTGGGGACAAATCCTTGGAGCCTCAGCATGCAGCCTGCTCTGCAGAATGACATGCCAGGCTCCTGTTTATATGGTGCTTATCAACCACAACAGAAGTATTCCATGGTTTTCCAGACTAGCTTTGCCCAGCTATTCGCTGGCTGAGATAAATGGAGAAGTTCATCAAATTGCATCCACAAAGTAATTCTAAAAGGGAATGGGGAGGAGAGAGGAGAAACAGGAAAACAAAAAGAGCAAACCTGCAATCATCAGGTTTTCTCATAAGTCTGATAGATCTAGCTGAAGGAAAAAAAAGAATTTGCTTCTCTTACAGCTCTGGGAATTTCAGTGAGACTTGGCCAATTTCTTTAGAGGCACCACAGGATGCCAATCAGCATCTGACAGGCTCTCAGAACCACTTCTATGCTGCTCTGCTATGGATTTGTTTCAGCTCTGACTGTGAAGGCTTGTTCTTTCAAGTGCCTCTGTTCCACATTTCCTCTTCAGAGTCCAGAAAATCAACAATATGCAGCCACATCTGAAGGCTGCCACATCAGGGCATGGCCAAACATGTTTATGAATGAGACTAATTCTTGCCTTGGTGAGTTGAAGTTTGACTGAGTGTTGTTTACACAGGTTGTGGTGCTCTAATTCAAGAGGTTGTTAACTTTTGAGTGTGCCACTGAAGTTTGAAAGCAGCAGCTTTCCTGACACACACTCACACATGAAATTGTGGTGAGGTTGCAACTGAGAATGTAAAACAGCAACTTAAACCCCAGGGTAATAAGTGAAAGAAAGTTCCAAGCCCATGATAAATGTAAGAAAGCCAAACATGAAGATACAGGTTAGATCTTCTAAAAACCTTACCATTCTAATAAAAGATAAAGTGCTAGAAGGACTAAAAGAAAAATGTTTATGGACTTTAATAAGCAACTTACTGAGACTATAAATGCAACATTAGTTTGATCATTAACAGTATACATTAGCATGATCTCAGGCAAAGTTTATATTCGATATTTTTAAAGGGGTTTTTTGTGGGTTTTTTTGGTTGTTGTTTTTTTTTATTCTGATCTTTGCCAATCTTTGCAAAGCTTGCAGTATTGAGAAAAGGATTGCTTGCCTCAGTAAAAACCACTAGGTGGTAAAATACAAGAGGTTAAGGCTAGCAATACCTTCTGGGTAACATTTGGCAAAAGAGTTTTAAATTTTAGAGTGAACTTTTCCATAGAGTTTCAGTACTTATGAATGCAAAATGAGAAAACATGCACAACAGAGACTGAAATGAGGCCTGACAAATAAAGAGAGCCCCTTGCTGTCCTACCTAGTGTCTTGGACAGCCCATCCATTAAGAAAGGCTAGCTCTATTCATACAGATTTCTATTTTTGTGTGATTATGTAAGTGGTGTAGAGATTAATATGTTGTCCAGTGCCTCGGTTTTTCTTGTTTTTTATTTTTTGGGGGGTTTTTTCAGTGTGCTGTGGTGTTCCAAGGGTAAATCACCAGGTCACCACTCTGGAGCCACTGGGCAGCCCCCAGACTAGTTTATTCTTGGAGACAGAGGCTGAAAGAGTGAGCCCAGGAGCAAGTGATGTTGACACACACAACTACACTGTGAGATTAAATATGTCATGAGATGTTGTCTCAAGTTTGATGTCAAAGGAGTAAGATGTGGTACAAAGTAAGCAGATATAAGGCAAATCTCATTGAAAAATCAAGAAATGATAAAAGAATGTTCAAGAACGTTCAAAACTAAAGTATATCAACTTGACTGTCTTATTTTCCTTGAATGACCCTGTTTTTTTCTTTGCAGTTTTCAGATATACACCTTTCTGAAATGCCTGCAGACTTTCAGTTCTCATTTTCTGTAGGACAACTAGGACATAACCTTCCAGATAACTTTCTGTCATTTTATTGTACTGACACTTGTCCTTCTTTTCTGTTTGCTCAATCCCCTTTTCATGATATGAGTATGCTTCTAATGTCACACTAGATCATGACAGTCTGCCCTTCTGGGCAGCAGCTGTATCTTAATTTGTTAGTGAGTGACCACTTGTTGAGGCTTAACTGGTACAAAACTCACTCTAAAGGCAGAATGGGTGATGCTTGAGTAAAATTGTATTAACATTGGATCACAGAGCCACTGAAGTCTCCAAAGAAAGGTTTGAATATAAACCAATTCACCCAGGGTCTGCTTCCCTTTTTAACTAGCTTGCAATGCAAGTTGCATTAAGTGTCAGGTTCTGTGATATCCATTTATTTATTTCTAAGCAAATATATTCTGAGAGGCAGTTTTCTTCTGCAGATGGATGTCTTTGTGTCACCATTTCCTATTTATTTTCCCACATTTCATTTTCTTGTAAATCTGAAATATACGGTTCAAGCTATGAGATCAGAACTGGTTATAATACTTAAATGGCGTAGTGAGAATAGCCAAAACTCGAAGTGCACTGACATTAGATCACCTTAGCAAATCCTTGATACATAATGAAAGTCCATTTCAAAGAAGTTCTCTTTTTATAAAATAATTTATTCTTTTAATCAGCTTCTCTGACTTATTTACTGAGATACCTGCAAGAATGAGCCCTTTATTTTTCCAACCAACCCTCTGTTTGCAATTTAAAAAAAATTGCTAAATTAGTTTTTGAGAAGACAATAAAGATTATATGGATAGTGAAGTATGTTACATTCATATTATGTTAACATATAAATCTTTTATTTTTAATGGATCTTGGGGTTTTTTTAAGTATTTTAGATGTGCACAGGTATGAGCCTTTTCAATTAAAAGTCAGAGGTCCCTCAGAGCCTTTCATGGATAGTGGTAGAATTTTACCAGATTTTGGTGTTGTGCCTATTGAACAAGCCACCATTATTTTTCTAACTGTTGATGGAAGAAAGGTGAGTAAGGTCTGATTAGTTTGAAGATAGGAGAGTTAGTGAAACTGCATAGCTGCCTGAGCCAAAAAGAAATACTGCCAGGAAGTGAATGATTCTTTGGAAATTGTTTTGAAATGTTCAACCAAAATTTATGCCATAATTGTATTTATCATTTATTTAAGCTACTAATAGAAAAAAAATGACAGAAAGGAATGAAATATGGCAGTATGATTTGTAGTTTAAGGGGGGGAAAGTCACAATTTCACAGCAAAATAAGCAAAACAGATTCTAACAGGCATGTTAGATTATCAAAATTGCCTGTTATAAGCAGCTTAGAAGTCTAGCAGGCACCTATTTTTGCAGTTTCTGCACGGATTTTTAATGTAGAAGCTAAACTCTTCCAGTTCAGGAAAATATTTTGGAACTCATAATTTTCAAGTCCTTGCATGGCGTTCTAAGTTATAACCCCTTATGACATTCCCTTCATAGGAACTTCAGAGATAAAATGGTACTTAGTCCAACTTTTGCTATGATGCGCCCTACTCAGATGTGTTTATTGAGGCATTACAAAGAACAGCCATAGCAGCCACTGTACAGTGCAGCACAAATTGGTTATCATTTCTGAATCCCTGTGGGTGCAGGGACAAGAATTACAAGTGTCTTCAGTACATTCTTAATGCAGTTTCTCAGCTTGTTATACTGTTCTTGTTTCTTTAATAAAGATAATTTTTAAGCAGCTATTCATGTAACAGCTTCTTAACTGGCAGGGTCCCTGAGCCCTGGGGTTTCTGGCAGGAAAGCTGGTGACATTGCTTATGGCACCAAACAATCCAGATCATATCCAAGATAATGTGTAAGAAGAATACTGAGAGGGTGCTTGGAAACTTGCTTCTATTTACTCTTCTTCTTGTCCTTTTCTCTCATCAGGCTTTCTGTCATTTAATGTATGGAATGATAGAGTAGCTTGTCTGTTCCAAATTAGACCATTCAATTATTTTACTTTATGAACTTCCCGGCCTATGGATAACTGCATACCAGGAAAAGAAGTTTAGCCAATACTTTGTGAATTTGAAAAAGGCAGCATTTGAATTAAAAGGGAATTGATGATTAATCTAGGCAAGTGGTAAAGAGGTTATTTTTGAGGTAATACTACATTTGGGCATAGAAAATTTCAGTCTTTGCTTGTACCAAGTATATAACATCTTCCAAACTGTGTAGTTCTGCCACAGCTTCTCTCTTTTTTTTTTGTACACTGTGACAGGCAAGTAGAAGGAGCCCATAAACTTTTCAGCACACAGTATTGCTGTGAACAATTACTCTTTTTATGGAAGTTGCCTTTTGTTTGAGGTAGCTAGAAACAAAGCCAGTTGCAAGGTAATTATAACCTGGAAGGAAATCATGCTGGATTGTGATTCTAGGGTATTAAATGACTGTCAAGGTTGGAAGTAGGTGTACTGGCAAAGAAAGCCCAGGAATCCCCTTGAGATTTCCTGGGAATTCATGGGGAAGTTCATTGTCATCATGATGTATTCTCCTACTACATGAAATACCAGTTTCACCAGCGCTCGGTTTCCCTACAGGCATAAGATGAGTCCAGAGTAGTCCGGGGACCCAGAGTGGGCAGATAAGGCAGCAGAATTTTCTGGTTTGGCTAGATGAAGATTTGAGGTCCATATGCTTTCTGGGTGCTTTGGGAGGTCCAGCAATTATAGAGTGACTCAGAGTTTCTGAATCAGCCACCTGAGTTTGTGCTCATACACTTAAGTGTATAGGTTTATCACGCAGTTTTGGCACAGAGTTTTATTTCCTTAGGGAACAGGAGAGCATCAGCAGCAGGTCTTCTGGTTTGTGCATCATATTTACATAAGTGGAGGTTCACATTTAGAACAAGAGGACACAGTCTTTAGCTGTGCCAGGGAAGGTTTAGATTTGACATAAGAAGAAGTTCTTCACAGAAAGGGTGACTGGGCATTGGAATGGACTGCCAAGGGAGGTGGTGGAGGTGTTTAAAAGACTGGACATGGCACTGAATGCCATGTTCTAGTTGACAAGACAGTGTTTGGTCATGGTTTGGACTTGGATGATCTCAAAGGTCTTTTCCAGCCTAGTTGATTCCTGATTTCTATTATCCTGAAATGGCTGCCATGAATTCATAGGACTGGCTTACATTAAACAGTAGGTAACAATCAAGGGTGAGGAAAAAAGGGATAAACTTGGATAAATAGGAATGAGATAAATGAGTTAAATTGGAAAAGCAACAAGAAATAATGTGCCTTGGGAAAATTGCTAAAATGATCTATGGAGAGTGATATTGTTGAAGAGCTACTGTAATTATGTAAAGTAGTCAATAAATCCAGGGGGCTGTCACATGTTTTATCAAACTGGTTAATTTGCTCTGTCATTTCTAACATCATCTTCATTCTACATGGTCCATACAGGCATGAAATCATACATGTTTCCTTCATATGGTAAAGAATTTTTCCTTTGTGTTTGGACCAACCATTATAATCCATCTCCTTTGTTGTCAAAACACTGCTGATAATTTAGAAAAAACTAAGAGCTTGTACAAGAAACATTCATTCTTCATTTTCTGAAAAGGTTAAATTCCTATTAGAGGTTTTCATTCTCTTTTTGATTAGAACTGCCTGTCCCAGCAAGGGCTTGTGAAATCATTTCAGTGTGATCAACACTCAACTTTCAGCTAAATGTCAGACTGAGAAATATTTGAATGCTATCTGTTTATCAGAAATCAGTATTCTGAGCATTGGTTTCTCTCAGGCTTCTTGATCCTTGACCTTCACTACTTATTTATTTATATATTGATTTACTGTCAATTAAGTTTGTTATTAAGTTTACAGTAAATTGAAATCACAGTGTTTTACTGTCTTTTGTCTAAGAAGGATGGAATATATACTGAGACTATCACTGTATAGAAAATACAGTGTATAATTGTAAATACACTTTTATATGTACAAATCAGGAAAGAATCCTTAATGCAAATTCCTCAAAACAACTCAGACTTTTGATCTTTAAAGAGCTGAAAATCAGAATTATGTTCTGAACTCCATATTAAAAGATCTCTTATTAGTGTTCCAGTATCAAAAGATCTGAAAAAATATTAAGTGTCAAAACTGAGGTGACTTGTGCATGTTGATATATAGCCTTGGTGCTTGACAACCTCACTGCAAAGAGCAGCTTGAGGAAAGGTGACGGGAATAATTACTTTGAACTGTTAAAGCCTTTCTGACCTCTACTGCTCTCATTCCCTTTTTCCTCCCATAGCCCCATCATCCACTGTGCCCTCTCCACATTGCTTCTTTCTCTGCTTTAATTTTTCAATTTGTTTTGAAAGACAACAAAAATTTCTTGTCAAGGTAATCTTCAAGAGCTGGAGAGGAGCAGCCAGCTCTGACTGGTGGTGCTCTTGCAATCTGCCATGCAGCATGCCAGGGTCATGCTGTAGCACACCCACTTCCAGACTCCGGGATCATTCAGTTTTCCTGCACAGTGCTCCAGCTAAGCAGGGAAACTTTCTTCTTTCATATGCTCCTCCTCCTTTGTCCTGTTAAGAAGGACAATTCAGAAAATAAGCATTACTTTTTTACAGGAGCTTTGCAACATTTGCATGTGAACCACATAATCTAAGCATTGAAGCAAAACTAGCACTGTGTGGATACAATTTGTATGGAAGCAAAATCTGGCTGCTATTTAGGTATTTCAAAAGCATCTGGGCTCTGCCCAAACTCAGAATTTATTCTGAGTGCACTGACCATGAAAACTTGGCAACATAATTAAAACTGAGATCAATGCATCAGACAGCAGATAATAATAATCTGCTTCTAGGGTCACCACACAGATCCCACAGTATCACAGATCTGGGTTTCATCTGCTATCATCAGATAGTGCAGTGTTTCCAGGGTGCTCATATCCCTTAGACAGGAAGCTCTGGGGAAAAGGAGGGCAGGAAAAGAAGCAAGGCAGCAGCAGTGGAGGACTAGTGCCTACAGATCCTTCAGATGATCTCCTCCCGAGTCATTCCAAAGAAAATATTTACATGTCTAACCTGCAAGTCTGAATTCTGAGACATCATATGGATCTGATAAATAAGGGTTAGGAGGCAGGAATTTCTGCATCATAGTGAAATACTTCAGAGTCATCCAAAAGGGTGATTTTGGATGTCTTTAAAGCACAGAACCCATATTTACGCTAGAAAGTGAAAGTCTCTTGCTTCCAAGGAGGAGTGTTTATACTGAACACTCCAGTGCCATTTCCAGAAGAGACAAGACTTGTGTATGTCATGCCAGGAAACTTCTCTGGTAATTTAATGGCCATTAATATATATCAGTACAACTTTTAGTATGTTGTAATGTCTCTCTTTGTGATTAGAAGCCCTATTGCCTTGGGTTTGGAAAATGAGATTAGTATTCTCTGTGTGGGAAATGCTTTGTGTATAGCTTTTGCATTTAATAAAAGGGAATTATATAAAAGTCTGGGCTGTCATTCTTGATTTTTTACATGACCCTTATGAAAATAAGGAAAAAACCCACCAATTTTTTTATTGTGTTTCCAAGGTGAATTCATAACTAAAAGGAAAAAATACTTATTCCTGAAATAAGCCAGTGCAAATAACCATAGGACCTTTCTTTATTTGAACAGCACTCCACAAAGTTTCTTTACAAACCCCAATTACAGTTGCTATATCCAATCTTGTTTACTTTGCCAACCTGTAGAAATAGCTATCACAGTTTGTTGTGAATGCTACACTATGACAGGGTCTGTATATCCACAAAAATATTCAGCATACACTGCCTAGTTCTCTTTGCAGACAGAAAAAGGAAATGTTAATGCCAATCAGTTCTTCTTTATCACCAGAGCTGGGAGTGGATAGTTTTAGAAATGAAAGAAAGGTGCACAGACCAAGTCCTTATTCCTGCTTGCTGTATATAGTCAGCAGTCATGTGCTTGTTTTATGTTACTTCACGGTGATTGGATGATTTAGTGAAATTAGAAAATAAATCCTGTATTGTTGCAAAATGTATGTTTTGCTTAAGTGTATGACAAAATATATTCACCTCCAAATGGAGCTTTAAAATTTTGTCTTCCCAGGACATGTGATAAAACTGTGTGAGAGAAGGAGAAAGGAAGAAAAGAATGTATGCAGAAGGCAGTAGGTTTTATGTGAGTGTCCTTCCTTCCAAATCAGTTAAATGAAAACTGCACAATCAAATACATAGGAATTAGGAATATGAATTCTAGTCTGGAAAGCAAATGTTCGCATAATGTCTGGCAGGTGATGGTTTAGGATGTGGTTAGAGGGGTGGAGCTGTAGGCAGAAGTTCTGCCTTAGTAAATTACTGATGAATAATTCTGATAATGAAACAAAACTAATTATTGGTTTGTGATGGCAACTGTAAAATTGGGTTTTTGCTTGATGATGCAAACAAGGCTTGACATTGATGAAAATTAATTTAGACTGGAGGGAGCAATGTTTTGAAAATTCAAATTAAATCAGAGCTACTTCAAATTACAATATTTGTAAGGGAGATACTAACAGGTGTCTTACCAATGTAAACATCAAACCAGGTGATGCTAAAATGGTGAAATGGATTGCAGTCTTCTAGCCCCATCTTCCAAAGTCACATGTAAGAGGATATATCAACAGCTGCATGTATACTCATATGTCCTTAGTTGTGATTATTCATGCTCATCTTGGGATTTCAAGGGCTGATCATAGGAGAATGATTATTTTTCAGCTCCCAGCACGCATCTTCCAAGTTACCTCTAAGCAGAGCAGAAAATTAATGGCATCTCGTTTTTCTTTTGAAAATTACATATTTGCAGAGTCCTGTGGAAATAAAATACACTGAATAAATTTAAATTCCTCTACTCTTTGCTGCTTTTTATGGGACAAATCAGGGAAAGGAAAGATTAATGGGACTAGATTTTATTTTAGGTCACATCAACTTAAGCTTGGAGTGACTCCTGACTTCCTAGTTAAAGTTAAGTGGTGTTTTAGATGAGCTGGTGTATTATAGGATCAATTTGTGTTTGCAAAGTAAAATTTGACCTTTAATAATACTAAAAGAACTTCTGGATTATTTAGGACTTACTGCTAATAACCAGATGAACAATAATAAGGGGAGACCTGTTAGAATATAGAATATAATGTGAGTTCTTTCTTTCTGATTTGGAGCAAGACTTAAATGTTGTTGCAATTATTAGTTATAATCATGGGGAAAGGAAGCCAGAACATAAGCATTTTAGAAGTTTAATAGAAAACTGTTTGGGATTTCTTTATGTTCTGTTGCTTCTCTAGAGGCATGGGAATCTCCAAGGGAGAACGGGGAGGGAAGATGTGGGCAGCAAGAGGTGAAATATTTGTTTCTCAGGAGGTTAAACTGATTAATCAGTTTTAATCACAGCTCAGAAGCCTTGTCATTCCACATCTGAAAACTGAATAAAGAAATGTGTAACTATGCCTTCTCTGCACTTGAGACAAAAGCAGAGATGGCAGGTTTTACCACCTTCCACATGTTAGAGAAGATTCAGGGACGTTTTTTCCTTTGGCTGGAAGCATTAAGTCAGTTGTACACTGAAAGCACAACTGTGCCTGGTGTTATTGTAGACACAGTCATAGGGTGGGCAGTCACTGCGGGGACATTCTGTAGAAACAGGGAACGAAGGAATGGTCTTACTACAGCCCAGTTTGCTGTAAGAAAGCCTATCAGTCACAATTGTTTCTAGTGTTTCTAAGATTTTCATTGCACAATCTGGCCTATATTTTTATGTAAATAAATAAAATTGTGCAGAAAAAACTCAAGACTAGTTAAATGAAGCTGTGATGCTCCAAGCAAGCCTGGCTGGATATGCCAGCCCTCTCACTTAAGAGGGAACTGTAACTACATTTTCAAGAAACAAAATTCAGAACTTGTGGAGGCATTCATGTTGTAACTTAAATGAATTAAAATTATAATTCATTATAATTATAACTTTAATTATAATTAAAAATTATAATTACTTTTAGCTATCACAGTTCTGTTTTTTTCATTTTATTTATAAATTTCCAATTACCTTTCATTAGTGCATGATAAAATATTCGAAAGCTGAGCAGGCTTGGTGATGTTTTTTTTAATTTCATCTTTAACTAGGTGATAATTATATGTAGTTTGAATATCTTTGGAAAATATCATAAATTAAAAACAATACTTTTATCATCCCATGTACATAACAAGCCTAATACAGATGTTATACTTTTATCTAAATGCTTTTATCTTAAAAACTTAATATGCTTCACAGACATATGTAAGCTGCTTAAATAGTGTACAAGATGAAGGCAGTTTGTAGAGGTGAAATCTTTTCTTATAAAAACCAGTACTGTTTTGGTATTCTTTTGGTATTCTTGTAGAGAAACTGCATTTTTGTTAACACACATTTGGATAGTGAATTAATTGAAGTATTCATTGAGGATGAAATAAAGCTCTGTTGAGAAGACTAACACAGCTTTAGGAAATAATTTAAGTCGAAGTCTTATTGGAACTTTATCGGGATCTGGCTGCTGCATAAACTTTATGCTACCTTTGTGCGTGAGCACATTTTCCACTTTGAAAACATAGCATAAAGAGCTTGAGTTTTGAAATTGATTTTGAAATTGAAGGAGGTTTAAAATTAAAATTGTATGTCTCTATTTCTGTTTTTAGTTTGTGTTTTAAAGTCAAGACGTGGAGAAATCCCTGAGGTGTGGAAAATCATTGTGTATACAAAACCTCTACAGTGCATTTTTTGCAAGGACAACCTTAGATGTATCAAGTACAGCATTTTTAATACCTGAGCTGTTGTTAAAATTTCCTTATACAGTTATTATTTTGCAATTAGATTTTCTTCTATTGGGACCTTCATTGAGACTTAAGGAATGTAATTTGGCTGCTATCCATTTCCACTTTTCGAAAAAAAAATATGTTCTGGGTCTGCTGGAGGTCTGTTGTTCCTTATTGCTTCAGGCTCTACAGCCTCCTAAGGAGGCACTATGCTGGAGGAGCACCACAGGCATTCGGTTTCCTGAAACTGAGACGCTCACTTCCCCAGCTCTGCTCTCCACAGATCATTAATTAATCTCTCACTTGCTGCCTGGGGTATTTTAGATGTATCTACAAGTCTCCTTGGCTGTCCTTTCCTCCTTGACTTCTCCTCAATATATAGATTTAAATTTAAAGGTGGACTGATACAGAAGTGTCTTCCCTCCTTACCTTCTCAAAAAGCCCTTCACTTCATAATAGCCCTGTGCAGGGGGATGCCCACCTACCTCCACACTGCCTGTCCCTGGTAAGTCCCCAGCATGGTGCTTATGTTACCTATTTGCAAAAGTAGGGGAAAGTTTAAGTTAGCCCATACCTTGTGGTCAAGTCTCAGCCTTCTGTAACATTAATATAGGCTCAATTCTATAGGAAAAGCCCCTGGGTCTCTGCTGAGGTGAAATTAGCTTGAAGGGAGAAAGCTAGAGAAATCTTTCACAACAAATCAAAACTGAACTCTTTCTGGCTCTTATCCCCAGCAGCATTCTTCTCATAAATTCATTTTGCTTACACAAATGAAAAGCTTTTAGCCCAGTTTTGAATATAGATCTTAGTACAATGTTCAGTGCACTTGAATATATTTATTAACCAAATAAATCCTGTTTTATTAGGACTAGAATGACTTTTCACTTGCCTTGCTTTCACTCACAAACCTTTCTCTTGATCTTTCTTATATTCTTCTCTTCCTGAAAAACCCATCAAAGACTGATAAAACATATGTCTGTTGATATTTTAGATTTTTCATTTAATTCTGTCATTAAATCCGATAATTCCGTGCCTCCTGTGCTTTTGACAACTTTTATGTATAAGATGCCAGTCACACCCAAAAGAGGCACCTGTGCAATGCCGTTTGTGTTCTGATATTATAGTTTTATATGCCCAAGTCAATATGACTCAGTGCCGGATGAGTGTGTGTGAGGCTGGCTGGATACTTTGTAAATGGCCAGAGTTTCTGCAGCTGATTAAAGAGATATCTCTTTTCTTTATTTTTTGTTGCTTTTTGGTAGACACAATGTAGAGCTGGGTCTGGATGCGAGGCTGATTGCTGCTTTATCAACCCCATTCACAGATGGAAAATTGCCATTTGCTCTGTGCACTGCATTAAAATCTGTGCAGATGCCACATCCATTTGAAAGGTAATTGGGTATCTGTTGGATACATGGATTTGTCTTATTCTGAGGTGTTGTGGGCTTCTAAAACACAGAATCCAGCCTTGGCTCACAGTAGCAGACCAGGCATAGGGAGAGCAGTCAGCTCTGAGGAGAAAGCAGACAGCTTTCTTCAAGTGCTTGTAGCTGATGTTCAGGCCTGGTTTTCCCACGCTCTACATGGTTTGTTGAGTGGAGAGGACTGCAGGACAAAATGGGAGACAATTGTTCATGAATGGCCAAAGGTGTAAAAATCATGCAGTATGTTCACATGAGGTGGTGAGATGCCATGAAATAGACCCTCCAGCTCAGGCTGTGAGCTGTTTCCTAATGTATGTCATATCCTGAAGGGCTCTTCTTGCCTTTCTGAAACCTTCTTGAGAGGAGTCACACACTTAAAATCTTCTAATGACTGTTTCAGCAATAAGTAACATTTTACAGTAAGTGTTTTACCCTTTGTAATCACTGAAACTGGTTGTTATGTGCAGCAGAGTGACAGGGAAGAGAGCCACTCCTGATGTGAGGAATCATTGGTTTCACTTTTCTTTCAAAAAGCCAGTAAAGGTGTTGACCATACTTTAGGAAATGCTGCAGATCCAAATCATATGGATTGCATTTGATCTCGCATATAATCAGCCACAGTCCTTAGGTAGAGGTCAGTCAGTGTTCGCATCAAGTTAACATCACATTTCATCTCCTAGTAAATATCTGGAAATAAATGTCATCTAGTCAGGCTATTTATCATCTGCTCCAGATTAGGCTACTATATGACAATGTCAATTGATATCTTAAAAACAATAGGCTACCACTTTTTTCACTTTTGCCATTTAAAAAAATATGGGCATGACTAATCTGCACACAGTTTAACATCCTACAGTGTTGGTAGCGAACAAACTACATTCTCTTTCTTTGTATCACAAATAAATACAAAATATTATTTAAATAGTTGCTTTAACAGAGAGGATTACAAACATAACGTTATTGGACATTTTGTGACTATTCTAATCTTCTCAGCCATTATTGTTTGCAGCAGGGTCTTTCAGTTTTTATATTTCTTCTGCTTAGGAGTAGCTTGTTCTTGTAATTGATCCCTGCAGGGATTTTGTGTCTCAAATTTCCTTTTTAAAGGATATTTCCAATTAGGCCAGCAGTCTGTTTATATGCTGGCATAAAAGAAGCATGCCACTTTCAGTAGAATGAATCAATTTTTTGATTGTGAAGCAAATGTGTTAAGGATATCTAAGATCAAAGTTTTTAACAAAACTAACAAGAAAGCTTGTCACAAATGAAAAAAAATCTTTCCACAGTGAAGAAAATCTTTGTAAGAATTTGGTCATAAATCTGAAGTCGTCAGTACACAGACTCCAAAGTAAAGATATGTTCATAATTTTAGGTTTAAATATACTGAGAATAAATGCAGTGCCAAAACTAGGATAAAATGGTTTTGTTAGTGATATCTGTTATTTTTCTTTGAAGAACCACAGTTAAAAATACAATTATATGCTGTGATGACACCTTTCTAGTGCTAGAGGCAAAAAGGCAAGTAGGAGTGAAGGGGTAGCAAAACTTTCCAGATGCTGAGCATTTCAGCTATGGGCACGCTAATAAAGGAAAAATCTTATTCATAACATTTTTTAAGGATTAATATATTTTGCTTAAAGTTATTTATTACTGCATTATTCTACTTTCATCAAGTTTTATATATAAAACACAGTAGAGACTTTACCTGGACACACAGTATATTTCCTACTTAGTTTCCAAATATAGCTCTGCTAGTGTTTAGAGACAAGAGTACTATCAGCAGTTAGAGATAATTCCTATAAATAACTGTTTTCTTTTTAGAGACCACTTTTTTGACCACTATGAACTCAGTAGAACTTTGTATTGACTTCCTGCACTCATCAATAGCTGTATTTGAATGTCATTTACAACACTGACCATAATTTATAAAGTTTTCATTAATGCAGTAGTTTTATTGGTGCAAATATATTTTACTAGTTTTCTTCAGTACTGCTTTGCTTTAGTTTTAAAGATAAGCTGTATGAAATAGTACTGATGTGACTGGAGTTTCAGAATTGCCTTTTAGTTATTTTTATTGATCATCCTTTACTTACTTCATTGAATTTGAAAAAATCATTTAAATAACTCCTCTCAAAATATGAACTCTCAAGACCTAGTAATTAAAATTAGTCTGTTGTCTAAACCTTTGTCTCAACAGACTAATTGAAGTATAACTCAGGGTAAGAGCACCTGTTATTATTGGATTGTTCCACCAGCTTGTTTCCAGATGCTGAATCATATCTCTGATGTAGGTCCTATCCATATAATCTGGATTTCTCATATTCAAGGGAGAGAAGTGAACTGCATTTCCCAGGAATACTGCTGTTTATGTGTGACTCTGATGCATGAGGGCTGTTTGACTGAGCTGATGCAAAAGCAGAGCTCTCACCCCTCCATAATCTCCTGCTGAGTGGTCAGCTGCTGTGTGGCCATAGCAGCAGGAGAGCGGTGACACAACACCCACAGTGCTGTGACACTTCCTTTCACACTCTTTCACTTCACCTAAGTAAGATGAAAAGTATCTCTGCCTTTCTGAGCTGACATCTTCACCTCTCACTTGCTCCTAGTTATTAAGCTGTGGCAGAGACAGTTTCAATAACTCCTCACTTCCACCAGTCAAATAAAATTACATATATTTTCCGATTGCATTCCTGAGGCTTTCACAGCAATTTCAGCTCCATTTGAGAGAAAGGAACAGACTCAGAATTAAAAATTTGAGGGAGTGTGGGATTAAAAAAATCATTAAGCACTGATCTTCGTCAGTGGATATAGTCCAAAATAATAGTCCCTAGATGCCCCTATTCCTTGTGCAGAAGTGGTTTAGCTCTCATTGTCATCATTGTTCAGTTCTTATTTCAGTGGAGCTTCATGTCTCAGCCTGGCTATCCTATAGCACAGGCATCTGTAGATTTCAAAGCAACAGGATTTTTTTATGCTGGATATAGTCTAAATGTTCGTTGGTGGGAACAATTATTCAAATTACTGTTATTAGTACTTTTTGCACAAATGCAAGCAAATCATAATTGACTAAAAAAAGCCCTAAAGGAATAAAAGTATTTTTTATCGGAAATGAAAACTGACAAGCTCCTACAAGCACAAAAGGGCACAAAAATGCAATTCCTATCAAAAGTTGTTGTAAACCTTTTTTATTGTAGGTAAGAGACCTTCAGAAGAAGAAAACTTTACAACCTGTGCTCACATTTTTATTGAATTTCAGGTGTAAATGTTGTGAAGTAAGCCTTTTTCATTACAGTTGCTCCTGACACAAATAACATTTGATCTGGCAAGATAAATATCTTCTCAGAGTCTATAATAGCAGAGAACAAGTGTTTAATTTCTCTAGTACCGGATTCTTCCAATGCAAAACATTTAGGTGACAAATCTTTTTCTCAGAATAAATTTTAAAACTATACATTTTTCTACACTTGAAAAGACTTTAGACAGCTAAAACCCATTGGACCCTCTGGTCCACCTCTTTGCTAATAAGAATTTCTTTCTTATAGTATTTCTCACTTGCCAGTTTAGTCTGTTTAGTTTATTTGCCATTTTGGCATTTTAAGAACTTTCTCTTGAGCTTCCTATGTATCCTAAAAACCAATAGTTCATGGTGCCAGCTGTCATAGTATAACCCCCAGCTGAAGCCAGGACACCAGGAAATAATCTTCCCTTTGCACAGATATAATTGAGTACCCTCCTAACACTAAATAAACTCCCTTTCTTGGAGCTGCACTGTTGGGGGTTCTGCCCCTGCTCTCAGCCTCTTCATTATTTTTGAGACACTTGCGCTTCATTGCTGTGAATAATTTATTTGAAGGTGTAGACACAATCTGTGAGGATAATAATGATTCACTTATTTTGTTGCAATTTCCAAAATTACTTAGTGCCCTTCTACATTTTCAATATTTCTCCTGTTCTTGTCACTTTGTTTAAACAATATGTTTCTTCACCCTCTTCCCATAACTCAGGGACCTCTACTCCTCAAACTTTTCTATTTTTTTTTCTTTAAACTTTAGTTGTTTTGTAAGTATCTTGTACAGATTAAGTTGGCTGGAACAAAACTCTCAGTTACGCTGTGGTAAAACCAGATGTATCTTGCAACCTTTCAGTCTTCTCGATATGAAGTATCATAGAAATTCACATAAGGCAGTGGGTCACAAAGATGTCTAAGGTAAACTGAAATTAATTTATAACTAAAAGGTAAAATCTTGGTTTGGTAAAAAAA